>CM073778.1:32516790-32706398 GCA_037158775.1 Hetaerina titia
GTTTATTTTAAGTTCTTTAACTTTATGTCTAATGAAGTTAGTTTAGCTCATGGCACGGGGAGTAAATCATTTTTAAAAACAATACCAATTTACCATTCCAGTCAAATTTTTCTGGTTTTCCAAAATAGAGGGAAATCATGTTTCTGAGGATAAACGGTGCTTCCAGATTTATCACGATGAATATGACAAAACAAAGTTAAAATTATGGACACATTTCACATTATTTTAAAAACTTGTTCACGCATTTATACAATTTTTTCTAGGATACTTCGTAAGTTCTAATTTTATGAACGGTTTGTTTGGTACCGGATGATAATTTGGTTCCCCTAAATTCAATTGTCAATAATTAGAATACTATGACTTACTGAGAAGTAGAACATGGGACATTGATAGTGCTTAAACAAAATCGGTAATCGGTATCGGTCGGTGAGATAAAAAAATTACCTGATTTATGAACAACAATGTGACGATACTACTTGAAAACCGTATAGAAATTTTGTTATTTTAGTGAAATATCCTTTAATAATTTCGCTTTAAACGCTTAGATCAGTTGTTTTTGTTGATAGAAATAGCCTTTGTCCATGTAAATATCTCAATGACTTATTATGTTAAGAAATACAATTATATCTATAAAAATATTTAAAATTATATAATACTACAATAAATCGTCAAAATGCATGAACGTTCATTGCCTATGAGGCTTTCCTGGATGTTTTCATCCAAATAAAAGTTAATTTCAAATAGAACAATGGAGTTTCACAAATTAGAGACAAAGAAACTATAGACGGATCACCTATTCACACATATGAATATTCATTTATACGTATGTATCCATAAAAGCACAATAATACCTAACTTATATGGCATTCATGGCAAAATTTTTCCTGTATACAATGTTTAAATTGACCGTAGCAATATATATATATATATATATATATATATATATATATATAATAGACTTCTTGTGAAACAATTCATCCTCATTTGGTTTTTTATCGGTTTTTCAAAATAATTTCCCATGATAATGAACCGCGATAAAAGTAAGAGTTAAACTGGTCACGATTTAATTTAACGGCTTCATTAGATTGGAGACTATCCACAACTGTGGTGAGTTTTATTCAACTTTACTTTGCCCCAGCGTAAAAAAACGAACAGAAATACAAATAATCTCTTCCCAAATCGAGCAGCGAAAGTGAACTCGTCTCTTTCCATTTACCGAAGAAAGGGAATCCCTTCAAATTTAAGCCGTCTGCCCATAAAAACCGCCATCAAATGCTATGTTATTCAGGGAAAACCAATCTTAGAGGCGAGGTACGTAAAGAAGTTTATTTTCCATTTGAAGCCTTCTTTAATCTCCTTCCTTTCCGCGCTGAATGGATCTCATCTTTCTTATTATTTACGTTCCATTCTAAGATTGCCGGTTGATAATTTTATTTCTACCTCCACCCCTTTTCCCAAACTAGGGAGGAAAACTTTTGAGTTTCTAATCTTAGATCAGTTTATTATCTAACTGAATATAATGAAAAGTCGGACTTCGCGGGCCTCAAAGAAGGGGCTTATTTCTAACTCTTATCTCCCTAGTTACACGCGTCTCAAGAGCAACATACCTTCATTGGCGCTCAAGCAAAAAGTTTGGCTTCCTTTTGTTAGCAAATAAAACCTTAGCCCGTCTTCTTGGCTTCCTAGGTACTCCGATCTAAGTAATTTATTTGAAAATGCAGTTTAGCCGACAATAAGGCTTCAGTAGTAGTTTATTCTTACTCTTTAATACCTTATAATTTGTTCTCAGGCTCTTTAATTAAGGCTCACAGATTTCATGGTAATGTACACACAGCATCTATTATTTACATTTATTTCTTAATTTTTTATGACATTCTTGCTGAATTCAATAAGTGCCAAATAACTACTCTGGTTGGTTATATATACCCTAAACATTGCGTATCTTAGACATAGTGTTGCAAGATTAGAAAAAAACACGCGGAAATGGTGAGAATAAAGTCAAAGCTTTAGACAAAACTGTATTCATATTAAAAACCTCTAATGAAATTATTTAAACATGTCCATTGGGCTCTTAAAAAATTGATTAACACTTTATAAGTCATAAAGTAAAGCTGGAACTTAATGAATGAAATGAAAATATTTGGTGCAAAAAATTGTTTCATCTGAATGACAAAATATTTTTTTAGCTTCTGTTTTTTCTGTGAGCACGTGCATTAGCAACACCTATGGAAAAAGAAAGGATCATTCTGATGCTAAAATGAAAGCTGAGTTATATTTAACAACCTGAGGGCTGCGGAGGGTTTTTCGGGTTTCGATTCAACTACGTCAAATGCCAGGCTAATGCCACCCCAAAGAAAAGAGTTCCAACTTTTTTTTCGGTTCTTTCTGCAAATGCTGCCCGACAGACTTCAACAGCGGCCCCTATAGACCTTGAAGAGACACATTGCCTACAACAGGGCGTCCTTGTTAGTTGTATTGTTATCCTTTTAATAATTTTATTTTATATACTTCTTACTGTTACTATTTCTGTAAAACTAATTGGATAAATATACACCTTTAGAAATTGAAATGGAACAAAAACCAATCTGAATCCCTGAAAACTGGATTCGCAAACGTCAAAGTTTCAATGAAAAAACATTGAAATCTTTTAAGAATATCATCATTTAATCACTTATCATACTATATGCGTCTTCAATTACCTTTTCATTGATTACATTGGCCCTGAACTGACACTTTTCGGTTTCGTGAAACCTAATACACACTCAGATAGAAGGAGTATTGGGAGTTTCCAGTAAACATACCGGGCGAAGAAATCCTAATCGAGGAACACCGGAATCAAAGCTCGGTCAAAATCCGAAAATGATTACTCTAACCCCCAACCACCATTATCTCTATACCCAAACAGACACATGCTCACTTAAACACACAGAAGGAAAAAACATGAGCGTAACAAAAGAAAAACGCAACCAATACCACGTAGCGCAAAGAGAGAGAGAGAGAGATAGACAAAAGAAATTCTGGCGTCAGCCTTGTCAAAACATCAACGACGTGACCAGCTCAATGAAAACATTGGAAAGAGATTTGGCGAGGGAACGAAATTGATAAAAGCATCAGATGGGTGCGTGGGTTGGGTAGAGGACCGCGGGGAGGGGATCGGGATGGTTTGCCTCGGTGGAGGGAGGCGGAAAAAAGCAACGAAACGAACGAACCTGTAGGGATAAGAGGATATGGGAAGAGAAGTGAAGGGGGAGACCGAAGAACCACACCTATTTAACCTCGTCTCCCTTCGCCCCCCCAAGAGGCGCTATCTTCTCATCCCGCTTCTTCCCTCCCTCACTGCTCCCTTCGTCTTCCCTCTCACAACTCTCCCTTCCTCTCCGTTTATCCTAGGGATTAAAACGTATGAAACCTCTACCTTCCCTATCCAGAGCCAACACGGCATTCGCTCCCAAGCTCCAGCCTTCCCTTCTGAGGACAACCATCATGGTATATCCCCAATGAGAAGGAATGATAAGGGCCTCCCTTCCAGTCTCAACCACACTCCCTTTCCTCGACCAAAGCCCTCACCTCTCTTTCTCCTCACATCTTCCTCATCTTTTCCCCTCCCATCCTTTCAACAAAACTCACTCCCTACCCCTCCCAAGCCCCTTTCTCACTCCCTTTCTCGCTCTCTCTCGAAAATATCTTCATTTAATCTCAGGAGGCTTTGCCCTAATACCAAACCTTTTCCAAACTCCGTGAGGAACCTTTCAGGAGGTTAGGGTGGGATTGGATTAGAAAAGCGTGGCGGAGAAGGAGAAAGGGGAGCTGTGGAAGCCTGCGGCACAGAGTGGATGAAAAGACGACACTCTCCCTAACCACACCATACCATACCCAAACCTTGCTCTTCTCACCCCAGGAAACTACTCCCCAATTTCTTTCCATTTACGGTCACAGATTCACCAACGTAACGCTTATTAAAGTAGCCCCAATCCCTATTTGTAGTTCACCTTATCTGAACAAAGGAAGAATTTATTAATTCATGGGCCAGAAATGTGAAAATGAGTTTAAAATATCAAATAGTGAACATGTGTAGTCACCGGCCATAATTTCCCATTAGTCAATTAATTCCTCAGGCAGGAAAATAAAAGATAAGTACAAAAGCGACAAAAGAAATCATTTGGCAGAACACTGGTACAAGAGCTTTTGGAATCTTGAATACCACTAACTTGAAATGTAGGTGAACCTAAATATAATCAGAATGAAAGTTAACTATTTAAAAGATTTTCATAAACTTCAGAGTAACTTCTTATTATGATCTGTTGGATCAACTTTCGACTAATAATTCATTTAAATTTATTGATGAAAAAGTGTTCAAAATTATACTTCAAGTGAATTATTTTCGATCATTGGATATGTTAAAGAACAGTGAAAAACGTCAGTATATAATTCAGGGAAACGTGGTTATTGACCTATATCTCCAAGATAAATTTAAAATGACACAAAAAACTCATTCGAATGGTTTTTACATATTTAATCCAAAACATTATCATCTAATTGCTTTCACACATTCACCGTGTATAACATTTAGCATTTAAAATAATGACAACATTTTCTTACCATCAATATATAATATCATCAGATAATAGATGATGACTGCTATATTTCACGCAGTAAATCTAATGCTCGGATTTTATTAAATTCCTCTCTCTCTCTCTCGAATATATATATATATATATATATATATATATATATATATATATATATATATATATATACACATATGTTATTATTTTTGAGTAATCTACTGGTTAAGGTAGGTTTTTGGATGGGCACAACTTTCAAAAAAACATTTTGTAACTCCAAACAAAACGCAATTGAGCAACCTACTCTACATCAGGTCCCACTTCATCTCTGTGTACTTCTTTCCTCCCTTCATCCCGTCCAACATCCCTATCCTGTTCCTGCTCTTTCCTCGCTTGCCCAACATTCTCCCCTCTACTACCTTCTTCGACATTAGAGTACCGCTTAATACTCCTTTCATCCATTTTTCCTGCCTCCATAGGATTTCTCTCAACAAACCCCTCTCCTCAGTCACCATCTTCAGTACTTCCTCATTTGTTTTCCTTTCGGTCCATTTCACCTTCTCCATTCTTCTCCACACCCACATTGACCATTTCGGTCAGACTTCCGTTATTCGTAAACTGTTCCACCTGCTCTAGTTTTTGCCCATTTATTTTAATGTTTAGATTAGCCTTTCTCTTTCTGAAAAATCGCATAAACTTAGTTTTGCTTACATTGACTCCCATCTCCTACCTAAAAAACTAAATATCCAATGCACTCAGCAATTCTTGCAGCCCCTTGGTTGAAAGAAAAACTAGGGCTTGGTCATCGGCAAACTAGATTTATTTTACAAATTCTCCACCGACTTTCATACTTACCTCCAGTTCTTTCCATTACTCTTTAATCATTTGTTTCACATGCACACTGAAACACATCGATGATAATGTACAAACCTGCTTTACACCTTATTTTTGCAGGACCTATTAGGACTCTCCGACACCACTCCCAAGCGGTGTAAAATATATACATACTGCAGATTAGCCTCCGCCCCTTCTATTTAATTTCTATTTTCTGCCATACACGCATCATTTTTTCCAAGTTCATTCTATCAAATGCCTTTTCCAAAATTTAAGAAACAGGCAAACCTCCTGTTTTTATTCTATATTCCTCTCGATTAGTTATCTCATTACTGCAATGGCATTGCGCGGGTCACTCCCCTTTCTAAGTACAAATTGGTCATCCCCTAAGTAATAATTTCCCTACTCTTTATCCTTGTGTTAGTGGTCCTTTGAACCACTCTAGTTCCGTGGGAAGTTAAACTTATTGTTCTGTATTCCTCCTATTATCTAGCATTTTTTTCGGAATAAGGACTTATACTTATCTTACAAAGGCTTCCGACCAGATTCCTTCCTCATAGATGCTACGAATCAGTTCATATAGACTCTTCCTCCCCTATTTTTTTTAAACCTTTTAGTCATAGCGCAGAAATGTTGTCTCTCCCATGGCCTTATTTGATTTCATCTTCCTTAATGACCTTTCAATCTCATAGTCGAGTATATCAGACCTAGGCTATCTCCATCCACGTTTTATCCTCCATCTATGTCTAAACTTGTTGGCCTAAGTTCTTCCCCAACAGTTAATCTTGAATATCTTCTGTTTCAACTATTATATTGCCTGGCTTATATCTAACTATTATAATAGATTTTTCCTTCATAATTCACGCTAATGTATCAACCTTGTAAGGCGCACCAATTTCACCTTTTATCTGCAAACTTATCTTCGTAGCGCGTCTTTCACCAAGCTTCTTTTCTGTGTCATGCGTTTCAATTTATTATTTAACTTTTTGTACCACTTTTTTGCCTAACTCTGTTTACATTTTTTCATTTTCAGCCTTTGTTTATCTTCCTCATCATCTCAACCGTGATTCATGGTTTTCCTGTCCTTTTCCTATTAATAGCGCACATAGTTTCTTTTTCGGTTTTCGAGAGCCCTTTTTTGATATAGTATTTCCATTTCTTCTCGATAGTACTCAGCTCTTTTCCCTCATTCATGATTTTTTCTACAGCCTGCGGAGGCTTTTCCCGTGTCATTGCATTTATTGCTTCTAAATTCCATTTCCTAACCCGTCACCCCTGTCTTATCTTTTTGAAACGGACGTTGGACTTCATGATCACTAAATAGTAATCAGATTTCACACTTGTTCCCGGGAAATTGCAAATTGATCAAGCTGTCTCTTAATCTGTACTTAACCTTACTATAATCGAACCGATATTTTCTGAGTCACCTGCCATTTTACATGCATATTTACGCCTTTTGTGGAGTCTAAACTAAATGTTGGTGATGAATAACCCCTGTCCCCTACAGATTCCAACTGCTTTCTCCCCGCGTTCTTTCCTCGCGCTTATTCCGTATTCCCCCACTTAATCAACATCTATTTCTTTGCCTACCGTTGCATTCCAATCCCCCATCATTATCAAATGAAAACCGCAGAAACCTTGCCTCTCCAATTGCCGGACACACGGCCGACTGGGCCAAGTCCTGCAGTTGCCAGGATTGATTTTCTGTATACTGTGCATCAGAAAAGTCTTGGGATTAATAATTTAGGTGACTTCCCGTTGCCTTCCTCAATAGTGTTTATACATTGTGTGTGTAAACATGAAATAGCTTGTAATAAAACAGCTGAAAGAAATAGAGAAATCTATTATGATGGGTTTATTACCAAATTGAGAAAGAAACCATTTGTGTATAAGATGACCTGTTGACATTACGATAATTTTTTGAATCGTGAAGTTTGATTTATGAGTTTACATATGACAAAAACGTGTAGTTCCAAAGTTACTTTAACGGTTAAAAATAGTTTTTCCAGAAAATACCTAAGACAGGAACGTAAAGCTCAAGAGCTTTACGCTCCTGACATAGGTGTTCTCTACGTGCGTTCTAAATCTTTAGAGTTATATATCTTCAAACACACCGTTTGGATTGCTATCATACAACATGAGCATGGATTAATTCATATTTCCATAAACATAGGCAATTGGTAATAAAAAATCTTAGAATGGGGACAATTTATTCTTAGTTATCCAGTTGATTCATTTATGTGAGGCTTATTGTTTGCTATTTGATGAGATTAAAGATGAAAAATAGTACAATAAATGGAACAAATCATCAAAGGACCATTCAAATTAAAACTAGCGCGATAAAAACACATATTTTCTTGTATGCGATAATCACCTAAAATGTGTGTATTTTTTTAAACATGCACAAGACTTCAATTTAATTCAAGGAGGTTTTTTTCTTCATATAAAAGGCAAAAAATCATCAACACCTTAATTTTATTATATGCAATTATTCGTTAAACCTAATAAAATAATCAAGGAATGAAAAGATAGTCACATTTTTTTTGCTGCTAAAAAAATATATGAATGATTGAACTGGCAAAAATATCAATAATGTTTCAGATGGAAAATGTGTACGAACGAATGAGTAATTTATTGTGTGATCCACGAATGAAAAACCAATATTATTTTCTGAATTCTTTTAGTAAAAAATACATATTTTTATGCATTTATTTCTCGTAGTTACCTATATTTATCACATTTTTGGTATCTTGATAAATAAGAACTTGTTTTTGCCCCAGCGACAGGTCATATTTACGTAGGTAAATTTCTACAGGTGGAAGATCATTAAAGTTCAAACAACGATCAACTAAGTGCAGGATTCTACAGTTGAAACGCGTTGGAAGAACAAAAAATGAAGTTTGGGTTTGGATTTTGAGTTTACTGCCGCATTTGCTTTGAAAGCATTATTTCAGGTAACACAAAACAACTAATCTCACAGTTACCAACCAATACCTCAATTTTACGACTATGTTCGTGCAATTAGAAATACAACTGCAAAAACAGGATGCATATTAGGACTTTCAAATTTGTACCTTAATTTGATATGTCCCATTGTAATCAAATAATGGGTGTACAATTAATAGAAAAGAAAAAAAATCTCCCAGAAGTTTTTTAAAGAGGTTTGAGGACAATTGTTGAAGGGAAGGACAACCATCAGTGTTTTAAAATCCAACAAGATCCAATACAGGGTTCGATGGATGGGATTGATCGGATAACGTTAGGTTTACTCAACGTTAGCTGATCACACAAGAACAATCACACATGTCGCGGGGTGCGATAGCGCAGGCTTTAAAATTCAGGAACGGCCTTATCCAGGTAACGTCATTACATCTTCACGCAACTCGCGTTCTACCCAGACTCTTACCGCCACACCATTCAGCCCTGTCTACTAATTGCAATTGAGACTAAACCACGGGCTTTCCAATTAATCTTTCTCCACTCCCCGTACCCTTCTCTGCCCCATCCTTCCACATTCTACTCCTTCGACCCCCTCGTACCTTGCTTTTATTCTCTTCCTACCGACGCGGACCCTTCCCTCGCTTTCGTCCTCCCCTCACACTCTCCAGTCTCCATTTACCCCCTCGCCGTTTGGTCCCCCCTCGAGTATCCCTTCTCTTCTGTCCCTCCCTCCCGCGCTCAGGACCCTTAAAGGCGGTCCCTTCACGTTTCGTGAGGCATTGTAGGACGATGGAGGGTGGGGGATGACTGAAGATCGCCTTTACCGACCAACTCACCCTTTGCACACCCTTCACCATCTCTTTTCTCTCCACCCAGCCTCTTTCCCCGCCTCCCTCATAAGCGAGCAACTTGGGTGGGGTATTTATCACCATGACTGCCTCCTGTTCGCTTTGGAGCAAAGAATGGGAGTGAGTGGGGTACGGAGGTGGAGCGGAGAAAGAGAGGTAAGAGGAGCGAGAAGGAGGGTGATTGGCGAAGTTGGTGGCAGGATCGGTAGTCATGGTAACGCGGCCTCATTTTGAGGTGAGAGGAAGGAGACCGTAGTAGATGCATCCATGCGCATCGTGAAAACATGAGAAGAAAAAAAGTTTCCTCCAAGATTTCGCTTATCAAATATGTATTGGAAAACATCAACAATATTAACTGTGAGAGGTAGAAAGAAAATCAAGCAGATGAACGTAAACAAAATATTTGAGAAAACAAGGTAAGAATTCACGAATTTAATATTTCTATTACACCTACGATAGAAGAATAATCCCACTAGATTAGAGAAGTTTTTATCTAAAATCTAAAAAATAATATCTTTCTCATTTTTAATTAGAGCAATTAACAAGAATACAAGAGCGATCCGGTTAGGTTTTCAGCGATATTCAGACCCATTACTAGGCAAAATTCTAAAAATATTCACTTATACTTGCATGCATACATGGTGCTCTGGATGTGTGGCAGGGGTTACTTTACACACCATGACTAAAAATTTACACACTCTTGACAAAAAATATAATAACACCTATTGCCGTTGGATACCGTTATTCTCATCCTATATTGCTTGTGGGAAAAATGACGAATGTTCTACATTTAATCTCGCTATTTTTATTTACACAATCTCTCCTACCGTAGTACGATGAGGCTAATAATACATTTTCATAATTATCGTCAAAGATCAATTCTTGAAATTTATGTTAGATATTTAATCTGTAATTTAACCTTCTCTCCGTGATGATTCCCAACCTAGCTCCTCTATTAGCCTTGCCAAACTAGTTCTCCTACGCCATTTGCAATTTAATTGAGTAATCAATCTAACTTTATAAGGGCCTCATATACTAGCAGAATTTTCTGAATGAGACCTAACTAGCGAAAGATAACATTTCTCTTTAAAATTTACGCCATATTTTCCCAATACTATGCTAATAAATCCTTATTTTATGCTAGCTTGTACTCGTACAAGTACATGCATATGCGTATTTGTTTCACCCACAGGTAACGCTCAAGTATTTAACCTAGTCTGCACATTCTATTTCGGTTTTTATGATATAGCAGGCGATAGAAAGGGAAATACTCCTCTGCGAATTATTCATCTTCATTTTTTAGGTTCTTTAATTACTAAGGGATACACAAACTTGTCCTTAAGATAGCTCTTCTCCTTAAGATATTTTATCCTCAGGACTACGGATATCTATATAAACCATTGTACATCGTGGACAAGTTAAAGTATCTTAATACTGACCGCGGAGTTAATGTCACTATTGTAAAGAAGGCATAAGAGGACTTCGATAATACTGCTCTGGAGAACACGTGAAATGACATTTCCTGTATTATGGCTAACTCCATCTCCGAGCACATCCTGGATGATTAATCTTTCCCAAAACAAATTTATCGTAAGCATAAAGCATAAGCTGAGTCTCGCAGCATGCATTTGGAAACTGTTCTGGTTTTTCACCAATGACTCTTGACTATCGAGTTGTCTCATTATCGAATTAAGAATTATGTGTTCTATGACCAAGTCTTTCAAAGGCCTATAAATAGAGCTGAAAGTGAACTGGGTAACTCATCATCTGGTTTGGGAAAAAATATAATGAGACATCCATGAATTCGCCTCCGTGCGCTCCGCCAATAAGTTTTTAAGCTCAAAAATGAAGAGACTAAAACATTAGCTCCTGGAATTTAGAATCTCTGAATTTCACCGAGGTGAAAAAGATATTTATTATAATTCCAGAAAATAAATTCAACGTTGTTACAGTTTATCCACCAGGCATTTGGTTAAAGAAGAATTCAATACAATCACTTTTGGTACAATACTTAATCCGAATAAATGTAGATCAGAAAAACCTAGATCACGTGAAAACTAGCCACATAAATAATTTCAATGAATTTAATAATGTTCTGTTCATTATTCGCTCTACCTTCCTCAGAAAGAAAACTAAAGCGCTTAGAAATTAAAGTATCAGATAATGGGAAAATAACAATATTTTATGACATTCCAACCAACATCAATTGCACTAAATAGTTAGTGAGCCTACTAAATGTTAAATATAAAAGGTATAATACATCGGGGCAGTTCTCGCTAATACTCATTTCAAGGTGCGAATATTTGTAGGAAATGGCGTTACATGATTCAAAACGGTGGCATACTTTTTTACACGCATACATTATATTGCCCATAAATATTAAAAAGGCATATATGACTAATGTTATTAATATTATAATTAAAGTAAATTAATTTAATTCATAGATACAATTAAATTTGGGTTGATGTAGTTAAATACCAAGGCTATTTTTTGCCTTGCTCACAGCACTCAAATACAAACAGCAATCGGCAGTTAGTTTGGACACAGATAGCTTCAACTATTTTTTGCGAATGTTTCCTTAAATTTGTGGGAAATCAAAGGCGTCACAGAGAAATACTGGCTCTCAGATTCTCTACGACGTAATAAATGATTTTATTACGTCGTAGGTTTAGGCATTTCGGAGGGAGGCTCAAATATCTTATAAAAACCAAACATTTGGGTTGATTAGAGGTTTTTTATACCATAATTAATGGAAAACCATACTCACAAGTTTAATTTAAAATACACTAGTTGCTTAGGAAATACCTTGGGAAAATTCATAGGACACTTCCTGTTTCTGAATCCATGCCTTAAATATTTTATTAACGAAATAGAATAGGAAAAGCCAAAGTAAATTAAGTGTTCACTTAAAATAATGCTGAGGCATGGTAACTTGGTCCATTAATCTTCTTTCGGGTAATGACGGAATTCAAAACTAGCATCAAAACTGCTTCTTTAAATATCAAATAAACTTTTAAGGAATAAAATTAATACCAAAAAGGCTTTTAAGAGATTAATTTGAAAAAGAAAAATATAACTCATGGTATAATAATGAAAGAAAAAATAAAACAGACTCGTTAGATGATGCCACAAATTTTCGCAGATGTCGGGCGCCCTGGAAACTGAAAGCCTAAGCCAAAGCTAAAGCAGCATCCTTCCTCCACTGCCCTGCGCATGCTTCAAAAGACAGAAACGGCAAGAAGGTGAATTGAGGCGGAGGGTACGGAGGGTAAAAAGGAGGTGGGAGTTTGCTGGCGGCAGTCGTGGAGGAAGGGTCGGGGTAGGTGGAAACCTTTGAGGAAATAAGGAAGCATCCCATCCTCCTCGTCCCGTACCCCACACCTTAACATAGGGCATTGATGGAAGAACGCTAAGAAAAGTATCTCCTCAATCCAAGGAAGGTGCCTGAGAATTAATTCTACGCTTGATTAATGAGCCGAGGGGCCGCCGGGAAGATCCGGGTCGCGGGGTTGAGGCGGTGAGCAGGGTGGCGGAGGGGATGGGAGAGAGGTGAAAGAAGAAGGGTTGTTGAGCAGAGGGAGAGAAAAAAAGGCTACCAGGGAAACTTTGCTCCCTTCTCGACGGAGGACCCCTCTCCCTCGCTATCTATCGGCCACCCTCCTTTTGGGATTTTCAAACTTCATTTCGCTCGCAGGTAACGAAAATTCTGCAAAATTAACGGCGCTATAAATCTTTTTTTCTCCCTCTGCCTACCTTCTATTCTGCTGAATTTTTCTTTTCTTCGCACCGAAAAGGCGAAGACTCTGGAGAGTGAAATGTACTGGCATACTAAGGTCTCATCATTACAGGTAATGGTTTCGATTCCTCGGAGTAAAATTGTGTTGCCGAGATGGAACACGTTTCAATCCTCGAAATTCATATTAGTGAGACTTTGTTAAGTTGAAATGGGTAAAAATTAAAATGAAATTTCTTTTGAAGAATGACGGAAGATATTGACATTAAGAATATATGGATCTTCACTTTGGTAAACACAATCGAACAAATCGGCGAAAATATTCTAATTCAGAAATAAATAGGACCATAATTGACGGACCATAAATGAGCCAAACTCAAACGCCAGCTTCAACAATGAATTCACCTCTTTCACTACTCCAGATTGTAAAAAAATAAGACATTTTAAAATTAAATGCTTCTAATTAGAAATGAATATCTTAGTAAGGAATATTTTCTTTAGAAGAATACTGCTTATTGGTTAATAAAGTACATTACAACAAATTTGAACAGTAAGTTATTTCTGCTAACTGTTGATAAAGTAAATTCATTTTGGATCAAATAGTTTTTCAAGTTTTAAAGCGGATATAGGACACTCAGAGTTAAATATTTTTATCCATTACTTCCGATACTTTTATCTATAGCATTATATTATATGCAGTTTCAGGATTGTAAAATTGAGACTTGAAAAATCATTCAAAAATGTCTTGTGCCACAGTTTTTGTGTTCCCATTTAAATCTAGGTGACCAGATACCATATTAGTCGTGCAAGTGCTTCGAAATTCAGCCACCAGGTACGAGTCGTATCGTGTACGCACAGTTTTCCGAGGAAATTTAGGTGCTCCAGGCCCCTTCCTAAACATCGTCCTTTTAATGCCGAGTCGTTCCTAATGGGGGAGCAACGTCGAAGAGCCCAGCGAATAATAAATGATGCGGTATTTAAAAGACCAGCAAAGTCGAATAAAACACAAAATTGTAGCCTGCCCGTAATTAAATCCCAAAAATGGCGTGGTGGAGAAGGATGGGGGGAAGAGAAGGGGCGGTACGCTGTACGAAAACCCACCACGGTCGGGAAACTTTAAACGATGCATGGAATATGGCCGGCCAACGAGGAAAATGGTCCCGCTTGCGCGCAAAAAAAGAGGAAACAACATGGAAAACAATTTAAAAAATAAAACGACACACCCACCCAGACTCTATTCCCATTATGAATCCAAAGAACCGACCTCCATTCCCACTCGGGTCGCTCCCGTCTTCCGGAGAGCGGGCAAGTGTCGCATATGCATATTTCCCGCTCTGCGATTTAGTGTTTACGTTATTAATTTTTCAGGAGTGGGAGATATAAGAGGGCTGCCGTGGCGTGAGGAGTGGTGGGCGTGAGGGAAACGAAAACAAAGCAAGGAAGAAAGAGACACCAGGAAGGAAGAGGAAGAAAATGGAGGGAGGGAATGAGAAAGAGATAGGGTACGAAGGGGAGTCAGGTGGAGTGGGAGGGCAGTCGTCCTCCACTTTATTATACTCGCTCTTGTTTCGAGCCTTTGACCTAATTCCAAATCCCTAGTGTGTAATAAGGACGGAATTATGAAAAAAATATAGTATGTGCACGTGAGCGGCGGTATTACCGTTAGAGCACATGAAAACTCCGTAAGTTCATCCAGAATTAAATGGAGTTAGGTAAATAGAGCAGGCGAGAGAATTCATGGGGCTCATAAATGGCTGGCTTAAAAAGTTTCTTCCTCCATCTTCTCGCCTTACTCCTCCCTATTCCATTCCCACCCCCTCAGCGTTGAGAGTGCGACGGGCTCGCAGTGACGGCGATGCCGGGAGAACAACTAACGACGTGGCGTCGGCGGTTGATGGCTTATCTCGAACTGCGGTTTTGAAGCGAATGGTGCAATCAAAATCGCTACGAGTGCAACAAAGGGAAAGACGAAAGCGTGGCGTCGTCGGTCGGGAGCTCGCATAACTTGCAACGCCAAGGCAAATGAAATTCCTACGAATAGCAGCACTGTCAATGGTACCTCCTCAAGAGATGCTCCTCGTCTCGGGTGACGAGAAAAACCGTGTCATAAATGTCTCACTGAGGCACTTCTTGAAAGAAATTGTGACTTTCGCCATCTACACTTTAAAACTGCAAATGCAATTGAAAAATGCCGGAAATAGGTACACAAATGACTTTGGAAGCACCAACGACAAAAAATTATGACAGGTCAGATAAATGTTAACAAATTTTTCCCACTTTAAATTTATTTGGATTTGATTTCCTTTTTCGTGAAAGAGATACTATATTTAACAAAATTTGTTTTCCAAAATATAAAGTCATTTGAATACTCACTTTGTCATCTAAACACATTATCGTTAAGGATTCAGGGTCAATTCACGAAAAGTAATTAATTTATTTATTCAATTATTTCTGTTATGGTCCGAAAATAGCACTTTTTGGACATTACGTCGGACAACAATGACAACACAAGAGTAACAACAATACAAACACACAAGCCCTACATGGAGAAAATTCCACCCTGGCGGGAATCGAACCCACGACCTTAGATTGCCGGATGAGGACGTTACCCCGTCGCCACCGGAGCAAACATTTTCTGACGCACACATAATGTGTGCGGAAGAAATTTCTGGGGAGGGTTATCATCCTGCATATTCTTTGCTTAAAAATGCATCTACAGCTTTATTGTGCCTTTACTGTTACTTATGTCCTTTGATTGTTCGTTCGATAATGAATCGAAATCAGTTTTGCTTTTATTCTTTTAAAATATCAACTTTTTATCCACGGACATAACCGAAACATTTCTTCAGCATATCAGATATCTTCATGATATCTGAAATATTTGTCATAAGGCTATCCAATAAATTCATCTTGAATATATTTTAGATGATGATGGTGATATTTTATGTAAGTTTTTCTCTGACTAGAAATAATTTATTCAAATGTAGATCATAAGGAAATCATATAAGTCTTAATAGATTCATTTTTCATTATACCCCATAATCCAACAAATGTGTTTTCTTCTATCTTCCGATGTCATACATGTGAACAACAGAGGATACGGTTTTCACATTTTCATTCTTATGAACATTTGCACTTACTTTTAGTCCCGTGAAAGAAATATTTTTTATTCAGCCATAGTGGGCTATTACTAAGAGTTGTTTGGTTTAAATCCTACGAGATTTATGGATATATTCAGTTGTAAAATTTAAATATAAATGTGCCCAATCATTTATCTAGTGACCACAGCTTCACTCAGGTAGCTGAACAGCCATAGAGATTGTCCAAGGTGAAAAGTTACCCCCTATTATTATGGAAAAAATAAATTGTAAATAAGATTACCCATTTCTTTCCTCAGTTTTATTCTATAAGGAAACAAAATGTAAACCCCTTTTTTCAGCCACTAGTTTATTTTTAATCGCATTAGATACATTTGGGAGAAATAACCACCACCTTAGAATTACATATTAATAAATAATTCATTTATATATTTATTACCACGTATTACAACATCACCAAAACCCATTAAAACTTAAGGATACACATGGCTTGGCTACAAATCTGTCTTGAAGAACCATTGTAAGATAATGTGATGACTTTGAAGTAACCTTGTAATAGATCATAGAAAATTATGCTTGTCTAAAAACAATTCTACTATTCCCTTTTAAGTGAACTTAATACGTTTAGTTAATATTATAAATCTTTTTGGCTGAAAATAAAATGAACGCACTTTGTTTTGCTAATGTAGTGAGTACTTGCATGAAAGAAAATAAACATAAACAGCACCAAAAAACAAATATTTTGCTTCATTATTTCAATTTATTTTGATTTTGATGAAGGAAAAATGAAATTCGTGGAAAAATTGTGCTTTCTTTCTTTAGATAATATTTCCATATCATCCAAAAACCTTTGTGTTCCTAAAAGTTTATGATTTTTCCTATGAGAAAACCTCATATGAAAAATATGATCTGCTAATATCATATCATAAAGTGCCAATTTGGCTGATTTGTTAAATCTCCCAGCATTAAACACTTCATTGAATGCTTACATATATATCATAAAGATTTATGTTTTTTTTTCACTTTCAACTACCCTGAAAGAACAGAGCATTTAAGCCTGTTGCATCAACGTAATACTGAGGAACATCAATAAATTATTCTATCCCAGGAGAGAGGGAATCTAGTGTTATTCACGATTAGTTATATAGATGGAATTATAAGAGATAACTAATGAAATTTAATCCAAATTCCACGCAATAAGACCTCTTCACTGGCACTTTTATCAAATGTTAAAAGCACTAAAAATTACTCTTTGATGAATTAAATTGAATCACTAAATATGGGAGCTAATTAGGCCTTAAAAATGCACTACTATCCTATGTTAAGGATTGATACACCACTGTTCCGCAATCCTATATAAAGTACTAATAAAAAAGGAAAACTGCTTTATAATGACATTGTCGAGCAACCATCAGATAATGTAACAATTGAAGGGTAAATAATGCAATTAGAAACACTAGCGTAACTTTATTGAAGGACAATGAAATATCTTGGCATATATTGCTTTATAGTAGAGCTTATCGTATTTTGCAAAACCAGCAATAGATGTTGTAATGCATGTTCACGAATATTCTTTTCTGTGTGTTGACACACACAGAAAAGAACATTCGTGAACATGGCAGACATTTCAGTGAGGTGCATGTGTACGGAGGAGGCAGAAAAAAAAAGAACCTCGACGCGCGAGCCACGGAGAATACGTGGCGAGTGTCCAATGGGGGAGACCCACGTCACTAAACAGAAAGATGGCAAGTAAGTGCAAGGTGTCGTGCGCAAGGAGCCATTTGGGGAAGAGAAACAGGGGCCCGTTGCCTTTTTCTTTTTGATTATGATCAATTTTGGTCTCGAATTCCGTTTAGCAAATGTTACTACTTTTGATGCGTCTACAGATGAAGGCAAGGAATTTCTAAAGGACAAGTGTATGAATCAGGTTTTAGGTGAGGCCATCCAGTCTCTGTGAACGTGCAAAATTATAAAAGGGATAATTACCCTTGTAATTTATTACTGAATTCCTCTTTTAGGGAGAGGGAAACTTTCAAATGAGAAAAATGAGATACATGCTATATTACGATAATCCTACGTAGAGCGATGATTTCTAAATAATATTTGAACTTCCTCAATCGTCAGAAAAAATTGTGATTAACGCATCATTGAAATATGGTGAAAGTTCATGATTTGTCATCGATCGTATATCCCTTTCGTCACCAATGATGGGGTTACATGAGAGATGTAATTTAACTAAAATTAATGTCAATTAGATTATATAGAAAAGTGCGAAAAATTATATATACATACAAACTATGGTGGGAAAAGGATATGTGCTACATGAATTCTGGTGCAGAATATATGAATTCAGGAGATATTACAAGGAAATCCATGTTTTAAAAGATTAATCAAAAGTATACTTTATGTCAACTATGGCATTGCGATTAAGACGGAGGAAGATACGAGAGTGTATGTTGAACTATAATTTGTCTACTGAAGAATACAAAAAAAATACTTAAAATTACTCTGTTAAAAATACTTAAAATAAAAGGTCACTCAAAAATAAATGTTTTATAATATGTTTTAGCATCCAAACGAAGCCAAAATTCACTGTGTATTCAATGACACATGCTTGTACTTAAAAATTCTAACGTTGTACCTATCCACCAATGGAAACTTCAGACAATTGATTATTTTAAGCGGGTCATTTATTTGGTGCATGAAATTATCCTAGGAGAGAAACTAAAAAAAAAAGACAACAGCCTTGGCATATACAAAGTAAATTATTATAAAATAATGCCATTCCTACCGGATTTATGGTGGTCATGTCGAGGACGGCGTCCACTGGAACTGCAGATTCTGAGACACCGACACAGCCGCCGACCAAGCTGCCGCTGCTACTGCTGTCACTCTGTAAATTTGAAAGTAAAACAATTAATGTAAGCAACGATTATTTACCTAACTACCCTAATTAAACGGTAAAACGTGATAACCTAATTTTCCCGGTGTGACAAGGTGAAAGGGAATGAAAATTAATGATCAAAGTGTTCGGGTAAATCGATTCACCTACCCAAGTCAATGCAAAAGTTTAAACATATGTCTTCAAACAATGACCAGCACTTCCAGATTTAAAAGGAAAGGAATAAGCAAATTCAATTTTAAATAAAGACCGCCAAATGTCAGCGATTTATAAGGTAGTTTAATTCGCTTAAAATCCATTTATAGCCTAAATAAATTTGATTTTAGATTGAAATCTTTGAAAACACGCTATTCGACTGATTTGAAAGAAATTAAGTCGAAAAATCATGAAATAGAATAACAGGGTGAAAAGCTTCTGTCATGATACCTCGTGCATACGAAATAGATGCAATCGGCCTTTCATTCATTCATATATCATCAAACTTTATTGATGTCAAGTTACCCCCGTATTTCAGCCAAAATAAGCAGTGTAATGAGCAGTGTAATAATAAGAGCTAAAAACTACTGAATAATTAAGCAATGGTATTGTGTAAGAACTGAAGATTAATAAAAATAAATATACGCATAAAGCTTCAAAGCTTAAGTTCAAACAGTGTTATTTCTTGTTCGGATCTGAACAAAAAAGAGAGCTCTGGTAGGATTAATGCGTTTATCCCTTACTCGCAGAATTCTGTCAGACTGCTGATCTTGCAGGGTTTCTGTTTTGAGTGCAACACATATACTGCCCCTGCTTTGCTCCCTACCACTTCTCCGTGCGGAGTGAAAAATGATATATGGATCGAGTCTCCGACCCTGCCGGTATAAAACAGCGCATAGAGACAGCAGTTGCACGAAAAGCCATGATACACACCAGCCCTTAGGTTGTCACTAGGAGACGCCGCTAGCACAGCAAAGCCTCGCGCTGCTGCTGCTAGGGTGTTTAAAACACCCCAAAGCGGAGAGGAGTATGGGGGATTGTAGGAGGCGAGAGGCCTCCTTGCTACCAAAAGATCGTGGCACCGTGCGTGTTTTCGCCCAAGAGTATGCCTTCACCTCCAATGGAGGCGGAGATAAATCTTTCCACGGATGACGACCACTTAAAGATATGGGCCCTAAAACAAGGCGCTAATCGCCCAGGAGGTATTCTTTGTAAATCCCTTCTCCTAAGATGGAGATGGAGATGACGCTGGGTGCAAAATAGTGAAAAATATCAACAATAATTTTCCATTGACGCAGCGATAAAACAAGAGTTACTAGAATGCGTGTCACTTCGGCGAGCAATGAACAAACTGTCACTAACGAAATGAACATGTGCCAATTGAGATGAGAGAGATGGTGATCTGTAATTATTGCAGTCAATAAAAAGCAAAAACTGATAACGTAAGCAAATAAATTTGGCAAGTTACGAATATCGAAAGTTTCTCAGTGTACGTGTAAAATATGTAAATTTAAATAAATTATGTGTAAATATAATTGAAATTAGTAGATAAACATTAAAGTAAATAAATTTTTATTTTTAAAATTATTATTTTAAATTGCATTAAGGACACATTATAACTATCTAAAATACATTTGTATAGACTGATTGAATTGGTATATGTACTGTTTTCCTTTAAAAATAATAAAGAAATGATGATGATTAGACCGTGGGTTGCCAATTAAAATTTGGATGGCGGAGTATGCTACTTTGCACATATGATCACGATAATCTTGAAGATAACTCTCTAAGTAACCAATAATTTTAATTGAATTACAAATGAGTAAATTAAGGAAAAAATATCATCAATTAGGTGCACTGTTGATGGAGCTTATGTTTTAGATAGTGCGGTAGAGAGCAATGCTTCCTAATAATAAAATGCAATAAAGTTATGAACTGAAAATGTATTCACTCTGGATTTCATCCTGGATTGAGCAATAACAGCAGCAGCAGCTCTAATTTTATGTTTTTTAAACACATATTCCACTTAACCAGTCGATTCTAAGTTGACTTGGGAATGAAAAGTCACGAGCGATAACGATAAAACGACATATAAAAATAACTGAAGCTAATTTTCCTCGCTGTGGAGCACCCGTGTGAGAAAGACTATTTCCATTCCCCAATTGATTACATGGTAGTGAGAAAAATCCTCAACCTTCCCTTTCGCTTCGACATTTCTACTGGAAGGGAAAAAGGTGAGTTATTACGGGACAATAACCGAACGAGATAACGGATGGCAAGAGGTCTCGGCAAATTAAGGAAGTATAGAGAATTGGGATTCGCTCGATCGTCAAAAATGAGACTAAAGCGGGAGAATTGAAGATAGGTGAAGGGGAGGTTGAGAAGAGGGGTGAAATCCCGCTTCAGACAGATCTCTCAGTTTCTCAGAGGATGAGAAGGAGAAGGTTAAGGTCGCTAAGGAGCGAGGATGGAGGAAGAACGGAAATTGGAATCGCTCTTCGGGACAATGTCGTTTTAATTAGCGAGGGGAAATTGACGGTGGCGGGGGAAGATGGTTGAGCAAGTGGAAGAAAATTCGACGGGCGCAAAATGGCCGAAATTAATGGTGAGGAGAAGAAGGAGGTTATTAACCAATAAAAGTCGAGCAGGCGGAGAAATAAAACAAGACGAAAACACATACATGGAGAGAGAAAGAAGGAGACAGAACTGGAGGCAATGCTAATAGGTCACGCGGGAAAAGTTCATGATAAGTAGAGGTAGTGAACTCTCCAAATGTTATGGTCTCCTCAAAGAACTGCAGTTCCCACACACACAGAGTAATCGGGTTTACCGATGACGAAGCAAACCTCAATCTCTGAAAAAAAATCGCCAAGTAAGTACAATGAAGTACGTACTTTCCAATTTTTTCTCTAGATGGAGAAGAAACGGCACGGCAGCGAACTAACGTATCCCCAATGGATTCAAGGTTTTTATAGAAAGAGAAATGATTAATTCAAATTGCCCAATCATTCAGTGGCAGTACCTACAGAAGTCTTGAGGTGCATAATTTAAAGATACGTAGGTAGGGAAATAGGGCTTTAATCTCTCCTTTTAGGTCCCACAAACTTTACATGGCATACAATGTTCAATGTATTTGCTGGACAACCCCGCAGTTGAGCCAGTTCCTATTCCCAAGCCAACAATTACTTCTTCGTACTTTATATATTCATATTTTATAGAATGTACGCTTTCAGGGAATTACATTTGCTTCATCAAATAAAGAAGCACTTGAGACAAATGATCACATCTTGTCAAAAATCTCAGAGAACTAGAAATTCAATTGCCAAATGGCTCATAAAACTAATTCTGTGAAGAAAATACTAAGGGATGTTGGTATTTTTAGCTTATTAATTATTCTTTATATTATTATTTTTTATTTTTTTATTAATTAATTATTCTTCTATATTTTAGCTCATTATTATGTTCTTATGACTTTATTTACCGTGGACGACAGGGTATGGCTGTTGAATGATAATCCATAAACATAATATTATTCTTGCATATCCAACATTGAAAACTACATTAATTTTAGTGCAGCGGGATATAGATAATTTTGAAAAATGGCATAGAAATACAACTTAGGATTCTCCACTTTTCTTAAAGTACTATATATTAGAGTCAAGGTGTGCATTACTTCATATTTGATAGTCTATTGTCTAAGGCAGACTTTGGATAAAGAAAAAATTAAAGCTTCTCGAATTCCGTATCTCCTCTATCATAGTCTTTATCAACAAATTCGTTAATTTCCTCCAAATTTGTTGCTTCTTTTAGGTGTTTTGGAAAATATTAGTGGAACTGAAAAGATATGTTGTGGTAAAAAATAAAAATTACCCGCATTCCGAACTGGAATTTTATTTGAAAGTAATTCTTTAAAGATATTGATATTGAATTTACCAGCAGCATATGTATAAACTTAAGTTGACGGAGAGGAAACAGCCAAGGTTGAAATTAATGATTTGAGTTTGAATACCACTTTTAAGTCAGCACTAATATAGCACGTATATAGCTTGCTTTGCTTTATATGATGGTAAGAATCGGTATTTACGAGCCTCCTCAATATAAAAAAGTAGATGAGTAAATTTCAACCAATGATATAGCCTTGCATGGGTCTTAAAAATATCTTCTGCATATGCATACGTAGAGTAAAATCGAGTATCCTCATATATTTTGCCTCCTAAGCTTGAGAATGTAGGTGACAGGAGAAAGGAACAAGAAATGTTGAGAGGGAAGACGATTTTGGTAGGAAGGAGGACTTTCCCCATTGGGAAAAAAGGCTTCGCAAAAGTCGGGGAAGGCCGACGTGAGAATTTTTGGAAAATATGAGTCATTTGTTATTTCGCCCCCGGAGATTGCGTGGGACGGCGTCTGCGGCCGACACCATATTTCACGTGTCGAAGTCCCTGCGTTTCACCGCCACCGGAGCGGTTAGCTCCTCCGCCTTCCGGCCTTGCCTCTTAACAAGAAACACTCCTTCGTGTTATTACCTCTTTGTGCCGCTGATTTTGAGCCATGAGTACGGGGAAAGTGAAGAGAACTAAATAATTTGGATGCGTTCTTCTTGCAGCTTGAATGGATGCGGTGTCATTTAAGAGTTTTTGGACACCTCCTTTGCAACGAGAGACTGCCGAACTAGCCAAACCAATATTTTCTCAATAGATGGCATACATTTTTACGAAGGGGGTTGAAATGATGTTGGGATTTAATATGCTAAGGCTGTATGATAAAAAAATGGTGTTAGGTACAAATATTACGAAATGTTTGACGTAAAAAATAAAAATACATGATAACGATTTATTCATATCCCCTTGGATAATTTTAAGCAAACATATATGGCACAAACGTTCGAATGTTACGGCATGAATGTTAACATCTGCTGATCCTAAATTTTAACTTGCCAGTAAAACTGTTTTAAAATGAAGCTCGGTAAATTATATTAAGTGCAAAACTTGTCTTGTATTTTTTTCTAATAAATTAATTTGAAATCAAAACATTTTCAAAAACTAAACAATATCATACGCCTAAGAAAATGGCCCATTTTCCCCGATTCTATCAGGTGCATAGGCGACAAAAAATATATAGCCATAACCCTATAGTAAAATTCTCATTCCTTTGGTTGGATTTCGAGAAAAACGTCTGAGGTTATTCCTTTAAGTAAATAATAAATAAAAATCAATGTGCTTTGGGTTACCTGGTTCTGCGCTTTTTATGATAATGAAGCCAGCCACCAAAGTATCATACTCACACGCACTGAAATAATTGATAAAATATTACTCACCTATTCGAAAACTTTAAACGTAGGTTTTCATGAAAAACTGTTGAGTTTTATGTCATAAATAACATTTATTTCTCTTTTCTAATTGTAGAAAATGTAATGTAAAAGGAAAATTCCAATCTATTTGTAAGTTTTGTAGTTAGTTCAAAGGCATGCGAATCATCTTTTAAAACACCTTTCTTATATGATTGCCTTCAAGAGCTGCAAAAGCCGTGGATCAAGGTAAGATATTGCGACCTGATACAAAAACCATACTTAATTCAACTTGAATAATTTTTTTTAAAGATTACTTCATCGGAACAGATGAACTTTATTTTAGGGCGTGACCAGATATTTGGATTGATATTAACCGGATGACATACTCTTGAGTACGGTCTATTTTAAGACCGCTTCCAAACCTAGACTACGAGAGTCAATAAAGTGGAAGCCAGCTTAAGGTTTGGTTATGAAGATGCCTGTTGTTTAGGAATAACCTCGTTGGATAGATATTCCAAATTATCACACAATAACTTGCTGTAACACGAAATTTTAATAGAATATAAATGTGGAAGTGACTAGGTCATGCATGTGAAAATGCATCAATATGTTACAAAATGAGTTGCGCTCAATTAAAATTTTGTACAATACTATATGCTTTTTATAATATATAAATATGAAAATATCTACCAAAAACCGTTATATTTCTGCTAACTAAGCAAATGCTACCTATGTCATCACTTCTTTAGAATCGTTCTGAGGTTGATATTATTGTTAAGGGCAGTCGAGTAACTAGTATTTTTAATAAAATAAGTTTCGGCTTTATTGTTAGACACAATATCCGTTACTTGTTCATGAGTAACTAAATGGCAAGCCAAGAATTCCAGTGTTGTCAGATGTCTTTTTAATATAGGAGGGGAAAAAAGGTAAAGTGTTAATCCATAAAATATTGAAATTAGAAGTTTATTGAATTAATAATATAGACATCAATGGTTAATAGTACAACATCCACAGTACTGGCAAAATGAACACGTTGAAGGGCAGTCAATACGTCACCAAGATAGTGAGATTGGTTATTCGAGATGCTTCTGTATGTTGGGTATCTTGGCAGTGGTTATTTGGTTGATACATAGGTAAGATATGGTAGTAATGAATAGAATTCGAGTGTAATGTTTGGCGTTTTATAGTGTTTTAGGCAGTTTTATAGTGAATTAAGTTAGCTGTAATAGAGCGACTATTTCCACGCATTGTGACTCCTGTATTGAAATATTATCAGACTTTGTGAGCTACACTGAGATGGACCAAGCTCACAGAAGAAATACTGAAAATTGCTTTGTGACAAATTTCGGTTTGTTATTCATGGAATCCTCCTCCTTGATTTACTCAAATTCGCTCAATGGGAACCAAAAAGCACTAGCTAAAAATCTTGAGAAGTCAGTGACGAACAGAATATGGGCACTCTACGTTAAATTACGTTAGTCTACATAAAACTAATATTGCAATACTGCATATGAACATTCATTTAAGTTGACCTGCTAAAGGTATTCTCACAGAAATCCAATCTGACCTTGGATTTCTGAGAGAACCTGACGATTCAATGTGGGCTTGGACTTCCGGAGTGGTTAAGCAATCCACATACCCCAGCCTTTCTCACATACGCTCACACAAGTGAAGTACCACGAGGAACGCTCTCTGAGCCGGAACAAGACCTCGCATCTGGCGCGACGACTGCAGCGTGTGAAAAGGACCGAAACGCGAACCGCGCTCGCGCGGTTTTGAAAGGGATTTCTGTACTTCTTTCCCCCCCCCCCCGATTCTGCCCAACTACGTGCCCCGTTTTTTTCACTATTCCTCTCCCTTCTTTGAAGGAAATGACTGATCTCCGGCTTCACTCCACGGAAACATTTCCTAAACGTTTTTGGGGCAAAGCGTGTGTTTACGCGGGGAGCAAGGGGGGTGGGGTAGTGACTCACATGGGAGTGGTTGACTGGCGAGCGCCAACTTGCGGGCTTCAACATTGAGCTGGTCTACTGGTTAGAACTAACGCTTCAGATAACGAAGTATGACCAGCAGTTCATTCAAAGCTTTAGTTGACCTCATTAGAAAATTTTTAAGACCGGTACAACATATTAAACCGGTTAACCGTTATGTAGTAAAACCTAGCAGAATTTAAGCAAGGTTAACCTCTTCAAAAAATTAATGACCAATAATTATCAACTGAATCTAGGGACTGAACTAAAAAGTATTGTGCGCAATTCTGGTCGTCACTTGGTAATCTAAAGATTTATTTCCATCCAAGGGGGTCATTTTTCTTCCTCCTCCGTACGTTTGAACGTTTAGAGTGGGAGAGATATGATGCGTGCCACGAGGCCGAGGTTGAATGAGATGCGTATGGCTGACTGGCAGCATAAACAGAAAAAGGGAAGTCGGGAGTTGCGGCCTTGGAGAACACTTGATTCCAGCTCCCTTCCAAACGAAATGGCGGGGAAAGGAATGGGATAGAGGCGGTTGTCGGGGGGAAGTGGGGGAACAGGATCTTTTGAGGCACAAAGCGGACTGAGGAAAGTT
The DNA here is from genome assembly GCA_037158775.1 of Hetaerina titia. Lineage (NCBI taxonomy): Eukaryota > Metazoa > Arthropoda > Insecta > Odonata > Calopterygidae > Hetaerina > Hetaerina titia. The sequence continues at coordinate 32,543,542 of CM073778.1, forward strand.
GGAAAAATAAGGGGGAGTGTGTGGGGAAGGATGCGAAAGGAGCACAGTGATTGGTGAATGACAGCCGACACTTTTCTCCCGACCTCAAAAGACCCTAGACGAAACGAATGTGACCTTATGCCGAATACAAACAATTAAGCCGCTCAGTAAACTAAAAACAAGTCAAAACAGCACAGCACAGCTACTTTGAATCCGATTTCTAAGGAAAGCTGTGGAGACAAAGTAGTCAACACGCGTCGTGTACTAGGATGGAGCAGAAATAACGGCTATTTTTGAAAGTAGCGCTAAAACTTTTATGAATTACCTGTGTTCTTGCATTCATTGCGCATAAACTTTTTTTGCGACTAAATAAGTAATTTTAGGTTTATTATGTGAACAAAATACATTTCTTTTGACACAAGAGTGGAAATCTCTGTTTCATATGGTTTTCGAAGTAATGTGAATTAGGTTGTATTCACATTCATTAAATTTTATGTCCCTCCAAATACTAGTTGTGCCTATATTTGAAATATGTTGAAACAGATAGAACTAAATTCAGCAAAATGAACTAAAAATGTTTCCTTAAATATCTTAAGTTTTATTTGAATTCAAAATCAAGTTTTAACGAACTGAATCCCAAAGTTCAACGCAGATCATAATACGAGTTTCTGAAAAATCAGCCAATGATATTATCCATTTACAATTGATCTGTCACAAGTAGAACCGGTTAAGGCCATTTACGTGATCAAACCTATTTATCAAGCCTTCCAACTCTAATTCACTAATCACTATAATAATAAGTTTGACTGCCCTCCATGTGCTTCTCCTTGATTATTCACGCCAGCTATAAGTGCTGAACTAATTGAAGTACACAAAAGGCGGTCTGCACAATTGGGATCTTGAAATTTTAATCTTCGGAATAGTGCTTTAACATGGGAAAAATTATAATGAGCTCTAGTAATTTTTGTTGAAAAATGTTGTTAAAATAAAAATTTTATTTCATCACATCGATCGTATTCAGTGACAAAAGCTTAGGGGAATGGTTACATTTGAACCGCAGGTAAAATTCACTCGCCAATAAGCAGCTTCATCTAACAACCACGGGTAGAAATGCTAAGTAACTCGGTTGATGCGACGCAACTCATTTGTTTGAACAAATTGTGCCAGGGAAAGACTTCTTTCCATTCTACCCCCTTGCGAGGGCAACAAAACTTTTCAGCAAATCCAGCTCCGCCTCAATTTCCCCGGAGTAGCGGCTTAGCGGCACTGCGTGTTATTCATGCAGCGGAACGCGACATGCTCAGACGAGGAATGAAAAAAAACATCCGAGTGGAAAAAGGTCAAAAAGCACACGGCGGACTTCCGACGAAACAATTCATAATGCGAGAAGACTCGTTTTTCATCTATTTTGAAAATAAAGAAAATGTCGCAAAATATGATGAAGTCAAAGAACTTAAAGAGTTAAAGTTTGAACTAGTCCAAACGGAGTAAACTTTTCTATTTTATTTTCCCACCCTTCCTGTGTTTTCCATGTAAGTTGATGGATGGTTTCGCCGAGTGAGAGATTTCGAGTCCACCGGCTCACTGCGGGGAGAAATCATGCCCGAGAACTTTGTAGCGGCGCGTAAATACATAAATGCATGCATACCTATGTGACAAGGAAAGTAGCGTTAAGCGGAGAGACACGAGAGGAAAGGCACTTGGGACAGTTGGCGGAAGGGAGGAAGGACTTGAAAAACTGCTCTGCTTATTCCAGAAAATGTCCGTCGCAAACATGGACGATATAGGAAGGCAGGAAAAATAATAAAGCTGTAAGAAAGCTTTTTCTGGCAAAAAAACTTGCAGCTACAGGAACGGAAATGAACACAAAATGTAAGTAGGGAACATATTCGTTTCTGGTTATCTCTCGTCGATGCAAAGCACACAGCGGACTGGAGCATCCTACTCAAGCATGAAAAGCTAACAATTTACTAATCTCCAATAGCAGACAGGAAACAGCAATGAACTATCCCTTATTCTTTAAAACCTAATGTATTGAACAAACAATTTCACGGCATGAATTATAGTTTAGCAAATTAGTTCGCTTGTAAATGATTTGACGACATGAATTATAGTTTAGTAAATTAGTTCGCTTGTAAATGATTTGACGACATGAATTATAGTTTAGTAAATTAGTTCGCTTGTAAATGATTTGGTGAACATACTCAGCACGCAGAAAATAAAATTAAGCTCCAAACAAGCTGATATTTTAATTAGGAATATTTTAGCATAAAAACCATAGCTTCCAGTAATTAAAATATTGTATATTTAAATGCCAGAAGTCAATGGTATTGAAGAAAAATCATGCGAATGTGTCAATGGAGCAAGTTAAACTAAAATAGCTCTTCACTTTTAATTAGCATCCAAAAATTAGTTGGATATATAAAATTGATTAATATTCTCATTCCTCAATTCTCCCTGTTATGCCTTATGTATAATATTGATTAATAATCGAGACTGCTTTTCCCCGTTTTTCTGAAAAATATGTGTTAATCCAAGGCTTAGGTCTTTCTGAACATGGAATTACTCTACATTCTTCTTATTGCCAACATTTTTGTATGCATAACAACTATGAAGAATGCGATCACATTGAAATGATGTGTTAATAAAGTTAATAGCTCTTAAGCCAGTCCAAGTAATGAAAATGTTATATGAATACACCCTTCGTTAAGTGAAGAACACAATGTACATTTCCACTCTATTTTAAATTTGTACTATGCTATATACCTGAACACCTAAGCGTTGGAACTAGTAGTACCAAAATAAAAAACGGTGGAAAAATACGTTGTTTTCTTCATTTAAGGAACATAAACTTCCAGAAGGTTAAGCCAGAAAGCATCGAATACACCCTTGCATTATTTTTCTAAGCTGTTCTACGACCCGCTACCAATATGGCAACGTTCCAGTGTGTCATAATGTAATAGCAACAAAGAAAGGAATGGAGTAAGTTATGAAAGAATCATTAGTTGCCAATTCCAGTATGACTGATTATCATGGAAGGCATATCATCTTTTAAAAGTACCATCTTCAAGGAAGTATTTATAATTTATGTGGATTCTAAATATCTCTCAAAACTTTAACAATAACACACGCTTCAGTCACTCCAAATAGAATACACATTGCAAGAAGCAATTGGCTAAAGTCTAGTATCTTTAAGTTACCCTGGCTGGACCCTTTTCTTTAAGCGTCCGGCGTTCTATGCCCTTTAAATTATATACATTGGTTTATCTTTCACTTAATCATAGTATGATGCCAACCATTTTGCGCTAATAAAATTTACTGAACCATGGTATATTACTCCTATTATAATTATTACTACATATAAAAAATGAAATGTAATCAGTTTTATTTAATTAAAATATATGGCAGCCTTAATATCGTAGGTTTTTATAAGTTTCCTATGACCAGGGGACGATTACAGCCCATTCAAGTTCAAAATAAAGGAAGAAGAAATTCTCATTATATGGAATGAAGCTGTAAACTATAAAGTACGCGTGTATAATTCTTTCACTCTACGTATGTTCATTTTTATTCTGCAGATTTCTGTAGATATGACTGAACCATTTTTTCATATTGATCATCATCATTCTGAATCATTATTTTCCTTATGTTTTTGGAATATATAACAAATAAATGCGATTGCAGATATTTACTGAGGGACCGTGACTATTAGTAGATACACTCTAAATATAAATTAGACTTAGTTTTCTCCATTTATAAAATAAAGTTTTCCACATGTATTTCAATTTTGAAGAAAAATATTAAAAACCATATGATAAAAAATATTATTTCCAAAAACGTCATGGACGTACTTGTAGTCATTCAGCAAACACATTTTCCATTGATTTATGAAGTTAAAATATTTAACACTGTATAAATGCTGAGATTTATTTTATGTATTAAAGAACTGGCACGAGCTGGCATGGTAAGCCGATTTACCTAGAAATTTCTCCCTCTTCAACAATTAGCCACGAAATCCAGGATATCTTTTTCAGAAATTTTCAACTGAATCATTAGGTTTTGAAAAACAACCCGACGGAGGGCCAGTGAAAATGAGTTTGCAATCCTGATCACTCAAAATCAAGACTCGCTTTTCCCGAGAGGAACAACGGTTACGCGTCTGTAATCACGGTCTCCTCCTTTTAAATATAGACTCGCCCTCTCTGTCCCTCTCTCTAACAAACGAGAGGATCCTACTGCCGGTTGGCACACAGGGAGGAGTCATCCCCCTCACCCCCATCCTTCTGCTCTTCCCTTAACCCTCATCCCCCTGGTTAACGCCACCTTACCCTTATCTTCTGCCTTCACACTCAATGCATTCCCGCCGCCTATCTGTTTCTCGCAGGGGTTGTATATATAAAAATAAGGGCCCAAACACTTTCCAACAACCCACCTCACTGCGATCTTTCAATTTTTTTTAATCCATAAAACACACGAGATCTCCCCGAACGTGTTGCAGGGGCCGGCACAAGACCGAGAGAAGCCAACGTTAAGAGAGATTTAGGAGGAGTCTACAGGGTTAGCGGGGGCCGAGGGTGGAAATGAGGAAAGAATGGGAGGGATGAGGGACACGTAATAATTTTTTTGGATTGCTAAAACTTTCACGCGCGCGCTGCCACGATAATGTCGCGTGCGGTGAAGGTAATTCGCTCGGGAATATGCGAAGATCCTTTCCTTCCACTTACGGCCTCCTCCCTTACAAAGATTCCCTTTGTTACCCCTACCCTATCGCCAAGCCTTATTTAATCCACGCAAGCCATTGGCCTTTTTATGCCTTCGACGGGGAATAATTATTTTTCTCCCTGCCCAACCGAGAGAGCTGCTAGTACGCGCCATACTGCGCCGGCGCGGCGGTGGCCGCACATGAGATAAGGGTGGGTATGTAGAGGGCCGTCGACATTCTCGAGTTTATTGTCATCTGTAAGAAACCTTTGTCTTACATTTTTATGGGTACCCAACAGAAGTTGGTAAGAGTATACTATATCCGTATTCATATAACTGAGAGGTGAGGTTCATGAAATATATAACCAGCCATCAAAATTAAAATGTAAACTTTCAATCCACGCATGATTACCTTAGCAAAGATTATATATTATGAGTGGTAGAAACACCGTTCATGGATATAAAGGACAGTAGATGCAACATTTCTATTCTAATTAAATATATACATTTGGAACTTTCCGTCTGCTTTGATGTTTGTATTTACATGACGAGAGTTTAAAATATTATTAATCGTCTAAAGAACTATACTGTGAATAAACACAGTAGAACTTCAATTATTACTAATCTGAGTGATTGGGATATAACTATCCCGGGAGATGAAAATGTTTTTCTTCAGTTAAGCATCCTTTAATCTTTTGCTTAAAGAGATTATTTCTGGCATATTTTCATCCGCTCTGGACATTTTGCTATGAACCAATCGATAGTTAATCTGAAATAGATTTTTGGACATCCAAGTTTCAAAGTATTAGAACATAAGTCATATGACCCTACTTGAGTTTAAAAGGTATGTTACTGTAGCATAGAATGATTCCATTGAATCATTCCGCAGTGACAGATTTTATATTAGAAATGGACAATCAAGTATCTAATAATTTAAATTTTTCAATCAAAATATCAAAACTTACAAGTGAAATTTCTGTTTATGAGGAATTTCAGGGAATTTTACTTGGGAATTTATCTTTGAACTAACGGGTGTGCATCTAAGATGACGTACGGACGTTTCCAAATTAGATATTGAACCGGCATACTATTTTTTAAGGTTATCTCAAATATCAGCATTCAATTGAATTAAGATAACACAAATATAAACTATAGCCTTCAGAAGTATTACGAAAAGTGCTAAAAGAGACATTTAACCATATCATCCATTTCTATTGACTGAACCAAATTTTAAATGGTAAAACAAGGCAGAGGCAGAAATAGAATACCATGAAAACTGTATTTCAAAGTTGAGAGAGGAAATACAAAAGGGGGCAAAGTTGGAAGAGGAAATACGGTAAAGAAAGATGAAACCAGACCGAATAGGAACGACAAAAACAAAGAGAAATGAATTTAGGGACGGAAGGACGAACAAAGTCCTCCACTGGTAGGATCGAGACTGCCAAAAGGGTTTGTCGCCTCCAACGTTATGAGGACAAACATAAGCAGAAGGGGCGCATAGCAAAAGGAAAGGGAATATATGAACACTGAAGACCACGCGAGTAAGAAAAAGGCTACGAAAGATAGATTGTTTTGTGGGATAAACCGAGAGAGATGCTGCCAGAGCAAACCTCATAAAGACAAAGAGAATGGACGTGGAATGGCGGGGGCAAAATCATGCTGGAGGCCCGGACTGGGTAAGGGAGTGGGAGAAGCAGGAAGTGGAACGAGGAAAGAATGGGGAGGAGGAAACAGAGGGAAGAAAAATGGTCGTTGACAAGGAGAGAGCCGAGAGGAGCGTGGTCTGACTCGCGTTCTGGAGGCAGTCGGGAGATGACTTCATCCACCCAGGCGTGTGCGTGTGCAAGGCAGAGGAGGGCAACTTGGAGGGTGGCGAAATGAGGAAACCACTATGATCCCTGACGAAAAACACAAGATGACTGGAGAAAGTGACGAAAATTTTAATAAAGAGAGTAAGGACAACATAGTAAGAAGTACGCTTCCAGAGGTGCGAACGAAAATTATCCCATAACATATATTTATTTATACGGCCAAGAATTCACCCATCGTGTTAGACATAACTATTTCCAAATGAAATTCCGGTTATTTAAAAAAAAGTCATTCAAGCCTTTATTCTTGTGTAAAAAGAAATGATTTACTCTTTAATTTAGTAGTACCCAGCAAATTTAATTTACCTTAGATGATATACATTAGGTATAGTAATCCTGGAAAATGCAGTTTTAAAAAATCTCTTTCAAATTCTCTGTTTTTTTAAATAATATATCTTTACTTCCTTCTAAAAATAATTTACAATACCATAATTCCAACGAGTCCACTGCCAGCTCAAATAAATTTAGTCTATTTTCTAATTATATATACATACATGTATGTATAAGTAGAAATATTGTAGCATATATATATATATATATATATATATATATATATATATATATATATATATATATAGCGGGTCGCGGTGGTCTAGTGGGTAGAGCGTTGGACTAAGGTAGTTGATTTTTCGTGTACCAGATCTTCCTGGGAAACTATAACCGGCACAGGGAAAGGAACTGGCCCCCCTACCCTGATGTGTGAATATTCACACGCCGTTGGGCTTGGTACCTGGGTGAGCTCTACCATCACCTACTAAACCGACCTTTGGGTTGATTACTGTGTTTATGGTTAAAATATATAAATATATATCTTTATATATATATTCATATATAGTTGTATGTATATATATATATATATATATATATATATATATTTATGAAGTTTTTTGAAATCTATTTTTCATTTTTGCTGATAAAGAAATACATATATGATGTTATTATCTGAAAATAGGAGAGCGATTATTCACTGCTTATTCACTAAACCGCGCATAAATATGCGCGGTTTACAAAAGAAAGTGTTAACAGTCAGCGGCTGAAATACAGTCGATAGCAATCGTGCCTGTAATCGATGGGAAACTTGTTCCGTCCGAGTCGGTATCTGGTGCAAGGCATTTAATACTCATTACAGTACACTTTGAAATGGGATCTTACGGTCTAAAACTTGATGATATAAAATGCACTATCAAGCTAAAATTATTACACCGGAAGGCTATGAGAACCGTTCAGTAATTCTTCCGCTTATGAATGGGTTTACACGTGCACGCCCTTCGGGCAATGCGTTATTTATTTTTAAAGTTTCTCTAGTCACGGTAGAGGCTTGAGGATTGAGTCTATTTTAGACAGGTATGGGAGCGTAGGCTGCCAAATGAAATAGCAACAACTGATGCCGAGACCATGAATCCCAATCGCGCAACTGGCGAGCTACTAAAAGCTCCTGCTGAAGCAAGTGAAGAAGGATGCATCACGATAAATAGAAGCTCACTACGATACTTGGATGGGCGAAGTGAAGGTGCCATAAACACATTAATTAAAGGACGTTTTGTTCGTTGAAATAGCACCTTGAGTGCACAACAGCACCGAAATAGGAATAAAACACATAATATTTGCTTAATTCAATATTGAATATCCACTGACCTCCAGACAATTGGAGAGAATATTAAAGGAATGATAATTCAATCCAGACCAAAATTATTTTTACATGGTAGGAAACTTTCAAATGTTACTGTGTTACTAAAACTATGTTGAAATCCATTATCACGGATAATTTAAACTATAATTTTTCGCAAAAAAATTAGTTGGTACACTATTATTGATTTAGACGCATAGCTGGCATTGTCAGGTATATAATTCTTACATCCTAACTTTTGATGTCATCTATGCGTTGAAGCCGGTATGTTGTATCAGTATTTTTGAAAAAAAAAATACAAAATTATTTCCGTAAAAATTTACTCTTGTTTGATATGCTCCTTCTGATATGGTTTAGTTTATTGGAAATAAAACCAACTACAAATGCACTAAATCAGAAGATTTTTTTTAAGGTTTATCTAATGCTAAACTCGTAGACGTAAAGTTCATGCATTCAACTAGAGTGACAAATTACTTTTCCTGTATCGCCAGTGGCTCTATATTACCTGAGAAATCACTCAATTTGATCAAAAAATATTATCCGGGCCCTTCGGTCAATATCATATGGATCTGCCCAGTAGGATATCACGCGTGGTACGAAGACGTACGATAAACTTCAAAATCAAAATATAATTACTATGTTCCAGAAGTCACTCTCTCAGGTAGACACTCTCGCTGTGTGGACACAGATACGCTTCTATGATTCTATCGCCCATCTTCAAATACAGAGCAACTTTCGGAGTATGCTTGACCCAAAGCCGACATATGGTATGGGTAAACTGTCCATAAAATACCTTTAACGTTTCTAATCTGAGGGCTAAAAAAGTTATCTATTGAATAAAGCTAAGCTTTTTTATCTTACGAACGAAAGTCAAATGTTAAATTTGGCCTCTTGACCAGATACAGTGAACAATAACATTTCACAATACGAGTTTTTCGTGGTGCTGTTCATAATTGCATATAAGCATCTTATAACACTTACACATCTGAAAAAGTCATCGTTATTTACAATTATTTGAAATTTGCTTCCAATTTTCATTCTTTTAATTTCCTTAAAGAATGTTCACACCTCTTCAAAATTTCCCTATGTGTTTAAATGAGACGGATGGGATAGCGGATTTCTACAAAAATGCCATAAGCCTTCCACATAGCACCTCCAAATCCTATTTACATACCTTTGCAATGATTCATAAATATGATAGATAAACGGAAATGCTCATTTTTCTAACTCTCAAAGTACAACATAAATTGTATTGCGGCAGACTGAAACGTAATTAGGATGACAATATACTACAGTAGTAGTATAGTAGTACTAGTACAGTAGTAGTACTAGTACATATAGATAAGATACAACGAATAAAAGAGTAAACACTCTAAAGGATTACCAATAGCGAGCAAATTTCAAATTTATTTATTTTGCATTAGTTCGAAAACAGCATATCAGCCTCAAACTTTGAACAATAATATAACGATGGCCAAATTACATGCACCCAAGCCCTAGGTGGAGGAAAACCCTCTAAGGTGGGAATCCAACCCGCGCTAACTATGGGTTGGCAGGTGAGGACGTTTCCCACCGCCACCGGCGAGCCAATTCGTCCGTTACTAAAATGGAAAATTGATTGCAGTGATGATTTCGATGATTCAAAGACTAGAAAATTTGGATACCTAAAACTAATGATTACAAGGACTTTGACATTACACACAACGTCAGACTTAGTACTGGGTGAACTATGCCATCACCTAAAAAACCGACCTTCGAGTTGATTTTTTGTTTATATATATATACATATATATATTTTCACACACACACACACACACACACACACACACACACACACACACACACATATATATATATATATATATATATATATATATATATATATATATATATATTCACACACACACACACACACACACACACACACACACACACACACATATATATATATATATATATATATATATATATATATATATATATATATATATATATATATATATTTATATAAATAGATGATACGGAAGTACTCACGAGAGCTTCAGTCAGACTGACCTGAAGAAGGCCTCGGAGTAGGCCGAAAACTCAAATAATCTACAGTGTGAGTGTCCTTTTACGTGTTATCTGTTTTATTCTGTGTTCTATTGTGCCGTCAAAAAGTTATTTTATGTATATATATATAAAGAAACCTATCAATATTAATAAACATTTTATTTCTCATAACTGCTGTCTGCAAATTCAAAAGAATGAATTTAACAATTAGGCTAAATAAATAGATATGGTACTCCCTCCTTAACAGTAACTCAAGTTGATAAACTGTGTATTTTACTTGTCGTCGAAATCCACTCTGATTAGATGCACTGCCATGTTACAAAAATGTTCACTAAAACAATAATACTCTCACTCTTATCTCAAATGAACAAGTGCAGTCCGCATTAGCAAGGAATATAGAACAACTTTCCCCAGAGTAAAGCAAAATTAATTTGAAGTGAGGGTGTTTAAGAAAAATAGTTAAAAAGTTACTTTCAATTTAGGAATTCACTGACATGCAACGGATAGCAAGAAAATATGTAAAACATTTTAATAATCATTGCAACGTTTTACACTGAATTGAGATTATCGTTTCTTATATATTATTATAACCGTTGTCAATACATTTTAGCATTCTTTTTTCATGCTTTAAACATCATTAGAAGACCCAACTCTTTGTGCTATGAAATTATTTGATAGGCGGCGACGAAACGATTGACTATTATTTGAAAATAATCTACTCTGTAAAGATTTATTCAAATGGTAGGATAACAGTGAATATCATTTTTTTATCTTGCCTTAGAAGCGTTTTAAGCATTGAATACGATATGTTTTCATAAGATTTTAACTGAATCAATCTCAAAGATTAGGGTAGGTGCATCTCAGATCTTAGCTAATCACAAAGAGCGGTTCTTTGTCATGAACGAAATGAGTGTAGCCGAAGGTGCTTCGAGGCTGACACTTCAATTGTGCGACGCATTTAAGAACTAAAACATATGAAATTTGGTTATTCTCGCTCTCCACCACTCTTCTCCCACCACTATTTTTGTTTCCATAGAAACGAACTACAATCCAAGCTTTCTCTAAATCCTCCTTTTTTTACTCCTGGTCCGCGATAAAAACGGCTATTAGGAAAGGTGATAGAAAAAAGGAAATATATTTAGCACTCATTCCGTTTTTAGGGAGTGTGATTAGATAAAATTTTAAGACTTAGTAAAACCTTTTGCATAAGAATTGAAATGGAATAATGAAAGAATTGAGGGAGGTGGGGCAACGGTAGTCAGCAGTGTTAGAAGGAACAAATCAGATGAAAGGAAGCATCGGAACGGGGTCACTTCAAGGCGGTGAAAAAGTAGTATGGAGATCATCCATTAAGAAGGTGACCCTAAAACTTCCAAATTGAGTGTCTGTGACCTCCTTACTCATGTTTTTTTGCTTTCCATTTTCCCATCTCACAAACTCCTGAGCCCATACGTCTTTCGGTTCACTAATAACAATAAAAAATTCGAAATAATTTGAAAACTAGACTTGAGTCATCTTTTCTCGCCCGTACTTCTTCCCTCTTTGCCGCCTTTTGTTTCGAAAGGAGTCCAGTAGAAAACCTCTCCCAACGGAAGTGAACCACGACGGACTTCTGGGACGAATAGCCGCTCTTGCAAGCGGGAATGGTAGAGAAAAATAATAAGATAATGTGAATAATAAGAAATAAAAAAACACGATGTGTGGAAGGCCGAGGGCAGATTTACAGTTCCTTAGCGCGGGGAATTTTGGATGAATGATGGTTGGGGGAAAGAAGGGTGTTCAAGCTGGACTTTGGAAAGGAGTGATGAGAGAGTTTGGGGTGGGGGAAACGCAGCAGAAGAATAGTTTGGGGGCTGGGGTGGAGATACATCGGGAGTGGGGTTGGTTTTTTTTAAAGAGGGAAGGGACTAGTTTATTTGTGCGAGGGAGGATCCGAAGTATGTCGTATATTCTTCCTAACAAAGGGAGTGGGAGACATTCTTAGGATAGCGAGGCTCCCGGAGTTGGAGAGAGGACCGCAATCAAATAACAAGATGAACAAAATGGTGAAGCGGGATAGTATGGGGAGGGAGAAGGGCCTCCCCATTGGGAAGGTGGCAGTGGTGCCATTCTATAAAAGAAACTGTCTCTGGGTGCTCTGTCCCCTTCCATACCTATATCCGCTGACCATCGGGACCACCCCCACGAACCCAAAAAATGGCCGCATCCTCCCTTCGTCTGAACGGAGTACAAAACGGAAGACTATTACCCAATAAAATTGGTAACTTTAAAAGTTACCCGTTATATCATGCTTTGAACTATGGAGGCTTCTCTAAAAGGTCCGTCCCACCACCTTTTATCCCTTTTGTACAGGTGTAGCTATAAATAAAGTGGGTGGTGGCGACGTAAGCCTTTGCTACAAGTCAGAGGGCACATTCTCTCTGGGAGATAGTACGAGGAAGGAAGGAATCTTGTGAGTCTCTCCAGGAGTTCACGACCCAACCACGTGCGCCGATGAAATGGAGGGAAAGCGGTATACTCTTTTTAAGTTTGCTGGCATCAACTACGAGCGAATAAAAGTTAAAGCTCCTAGAAAAAGTAATTGTGATTAAAAAATCTCTTATTTGCACAATCAATAAAACTAAATCAAATTAGAAACGAAAGCTTCTAACTTCTCGTGGCTCTAGAAATTTTAAAAGTTGGCAAATGAAAATAAAAATCTCGTTTATTTTCAATTGTCGTCCAATTAGTTCGACTGCATGCATTTTTCTTCACCACCAACGTATCCCCTTTGCTTTTTATGAAGTTCTCCACTATAAAAATTTGCAACAGTTATAAAATGTAAACATACTGTTATGCAATCCATTAACTTCTTCAAATCTCGAAAGGAAATAACATTTAAAATCAAAGTATCGCATTAAAGCATTTTTTTCATGTTCATTTCTTCAGATTTCTATTGTATTTTGTGTCCTATTGTACCGTCCAAAAAAACTCTCGTGAGTTCTTCTACATCAACGATATACCAAAATAGCTTAATTCATGGTAACAACCAATTATTCTTTAATTTAGCGTTTACCTGAGAAAATTTCAAATTTATTGGTTTTGATCACGTCAAGATGTTTATAATTTCAAATGTTTTGAGAGAAGTACTATACTTGCTTGGCTTTCGCATTAGAAAATGGGTAGCAGAATTTGGGTTTAGAATCCCAATAAATAATATTATATTGCATCATCAAAACTCAGTAATTAGTTCTACATAAATTCGATATAGCATTCGATCCTGAGACATAGAGGCATAGACTGATCGATCTGATCATCAGAATACATTTTCAGATATCTTCAGCTACATGTATATATACAAAGTGTAAATGCATTAGACAACACACAATTTGTCCTTTGGTCAGTTTTCGACGGTAAAGTAAAAGGTGGATGAACACAAGATTATTAACTGCATCCTTTGATAGCCTAATATTGCAGATCACGCAATTGTAATTTCTGCCATCCTCAGCGCTTTCTATTACTCGCATCTGTATTCTAAACCTATAATCTACACGTTCGGAAGATCACCGCTGTAACTGTCGATTCACCCCACTTGCAGGGTACTTGAGTTTTTCTTAAAATAATATTCTAGGCGACTGGCATCCAGTTGAAATTATTCCAGCGTCGGGAAATAGCGCGCCTGATTCCACCACAAGAAGCACAGCTCTCCGCCCCTCGAAGCGAATACAATGGCTACGAAATTAGGAAAAACAACAAGACCGTCATTACCAACACCTGATACGATACTCACCCCACCCACAGTCACCAGCCACCATTCCCCCGCGTCTTTTCTACACCATCCTCCGAACTCTCTACCCCCTCTCCCAAGCTTCCAATCTGTTCTTGTCTCCCTAATGGCTTGGCGCTTTCATGCTTATTTTTAAAACAGACCTCCTTCCACCACTCCCCATCCCCAACCACCCCATCCTCCTCAAATCCTCTGTCCTCCCTTCCCCTGCCCACCCACGCCAACCTCTTTACACTAATGCCTCGCGTTAGCTGTATCTTTAGTTCTCTATTACGCTGTCAGTGGGCGAATGGGGAGGTGGATGTGCGGAGAGATTGAAAGGATTGTCACCGCACAAAACCCTGCGCACGGGCAGGCCGCGTCCCTGGACCCGTAACCAAAGTTTTAAGGAGGATATTAAGGGCAGATTCATGGGTAAAATAAGTATACCCTTTGCAGAATGGACGCGATGATCACCATTTTTTCCTTCCGTTTGGCCCGGTAGCCTACGTTTCAGCGGAAAATTATATTATTCGCAGAATTCTAATTTTTTATTGGTAGTGATTTTCATATGTTTTCAATGTTTCAAAGCATTATTCCAAATTAAAGTTGGCTCAAGATTGTTGAATTACATTAAATATTTGACAAATTTAAACAAATATCACGTCCGAAGTGGAATTAATGACACATTTTTAAATTTAAAAAATAAAGCCTACATCTTCCATTACACGCATCGGTTGACGCCATTTCTACTGAAAAAAAATAATAATCCAGTTATTTCTTACATCATCGATTTGGTAGGTGATGGTAGAGATCACTCAGTACTAAGCCCTACGGCATGTGAAATTCATGTATCAGGGTAGGAGGGCCTGTTCCTTTCCCTTTCCCAGAAAGATCTGGTACCCGAAAAATCACATAGCTTGGGTGGAGCTGCAGGTGCCCAGAGTGCCTTGCCCGGGAATCGGACTCAAGACCCTCTGGTCAGCGGTCAGATTCTCTACCCCCTGCATTACCGTAACCCACAAAATTATATATATATATATATATATATATATATATATATATATATATATGTGTGTGTGTGTGTGTGTGTGTTTGCCAGATATATACAAATATTACTTGTTTTTATAAAATACGTACTTTTGCCCTATTGCTTAAAACATTTGGTTCTCAATTTGCTCACATAAATAGATCGAGAGGTGCGTGTATATTTGGCAGAAAATTTGGTCACTAATGCGACCATTTGAGAGGTAAATCGATTGTAATAAACTACAAAATCTGACCATCGAGGAATGAAATGATTTTTAATCTAACACATAAAATCATATTACGAGGTCAAACAGTCGTATTATGACGATTTTCATTTTCGCTCGGCGAGTATTGGATGCCAAACTGCGGTGTAAAATATTTAAGTATGTGAAAATGCACATCAGAAAATCATAAATAAGATTTTTGGCATTAGTTCATAGAGATACAATTGTAAACATTTAGAATCGGAGACGGAAATAATTGTTTTTAAAACCGATGCATCCTTATATTAAAAGCAAAAAGGCTCATACGAGGACGTTGAAAAATTATTTCCAATTTAATCTAATATAGAATTAAACTTGCATAAGTACTGTATTGTAAGAACCCTGGTGGAAAATTTGATCTTAAAATTTGCTGGAACTAATGAAATTAGAGTATTTTAGTGAAACAGATATTTGTTACCTACATAGTATTGTCATTGTAACCATTCTCATCCAACATGCATTGAGAATTTTAGATTATATTTTTGTTTTGAAGTCAATACTTGCAATAGACATCTGGGAAACGGATAACTCATCAATTGTGCCAATAGTATACTGAAAATTGTGATCGTGTAATGAAAATATATAAAGCATTAACTATCAACTTGCGAAAATAATAGCCCATTATTTTATTTTTGTCTCTAATTAAATCTATTTTTGCCGCATTAAATTCGGAGCTTATTTAACTTATCAAAATCAAAATTTCTAAAGCCATTTGTTATTTCCAAACACATAACCTATGCGTGGCTCAAAAAAATAAAAAAGAGTGATTTTAACTTCCAACAGGAAATCGGCATTCAAAAGCAAACAAAAAACTAACCAGTTTTTAGGGAACGACCACAGAGATGAAAGCACTCGCCCACTCCCACGTCCATAGCAGAGAGCGGAGGAATTCATCAATTTTTAATCATCAGTGAATCATTTCGCAGAATTCATTTCGAAACATTGGATTCAATTAAACATAATTGGAAAAAACAAATGAGCTGCAATGTTTGCGTTTCGATGCGTCGAACCGATGAAAACAACAGAGTGAGTAAGAGAGAGGAAGGCAGTGAGAGTGGGGAGCGAACGCAGTGCGAACAGAATGGAATAAAAATTGCTCTTGGGAAACAAACGTTTCCGATGGTGGGCGAACGATTGGTAAAAAAATACACATGAATACGCACGCATGTGAAGTCTGAAACATTATGCGAGTGAAATGGCAGTTGTGAATGAGTAAACTTTGAAGAGAGAGGGTTGAGCCAGCAAAGGGAGTCTGTGAAAGAGTGAAAGTCGGAGAAAGAATCGGAGAGCCCTCCGTGAGCTATGTTTTTTTCATTTAATAAATATTGGCAACAATTTTTACAAAATATTTCCGGATTTCTGTTTTTTTCCTCTTGCAAAAAGAAAAATGTTATTTAATCACGGCCCCAATCACCTGTAAAACATTTTGATTACA
This sequence comes from Hetaerina titia, assembly GCA_037158775.1. Lineage (NCBI taxonomy): Eukaryota > Metazoa > Arthropoda > Insecta > Odonata > Calopterygidae > Hetaerina > Hetaerina titia. The sequence goes on from CM073778.1 coordinate 32,560,241, forward strand.
TTACTAATACCTATAACACGCTTCCAGCAAAACACCTGTGCACGTGGCATCATTTTACATAACGAAAACGCAGGAACACGAAATTATCGGTCATTTGGACAATTACCAAGAAAAAAAATTTTTTTACCCTCCATATTAACTTGGGTAAAATATATTCCACCAGTTTTAATGACCAAAATTTTAAATAAAATATAAAATAATTTCTGCAAAATATCAGGGTATGTACGCTGTGGTCGGATGGGAATAAAACTTTTATCATGCAAAAAGAGACAAAGTTGCGATGAAGAAGTTGTTACAATCATGTAAGTACATATAACATTTTTAAACTACATATTTTTGGCTAAGGATATTTGTACCTAGCTGTCAAGATCACATAGCTCAAACGAAATTTCAATCAGAACATAAAATTTTGGGGGTGTTGGTTTTTGAACACCTATGTCATGAATACATTAATTAAGAAATTAGTAGAAAAAGGAAGATTCATAGGTCAAAGAGAATATTTAATTCGTAATTAAATGACGCAAAACGGTGGTGACTGTGAAGAGACAACATTTTACCCCAAAAAAATAGTAACCTATATCAATGTCCTGAATGAACAAGATTTCTGTGAGGTTGGATATGAATAATTAGCCCGAATGAACCTTCAAAAAAGTGACTTGACATCACTCATACCTAACAATATTGAACTGTCTACCGGCTTTTGACTGAACCTAACATCTTAATCTGTCCAGGTAAGATTATATTCAGATTACTTTAAATGGCTAATTACTTGGGTGTTACAGAATTAAATTTTGTAAATTACGCAAGAGAAAAAGGGCATAACGGGAGGTATTTATTTTCAAAAGAATTACTGATATGCATTTACAAACAGGATTATTCTAAGGATCTTAGGATCCTATTAGGGATCGGGAATCCTAAGAGAGACACAAGGAGAGTAATGAATAAAAGTTTATTCAGCGTAGAGAAAGGAAAGAACGATGACCGTCATCGAAGCTTATTTTCTTAAGAGGCGTACATTTAAAAAACTTCCAACATTCTACCAATTTTTTTATGATACCTTTCATGATAGCAAACTCATTCAGTTTTACCGATGAAAGGTGAAAACTGCATACATTAATGGACCATGGCGACTACCTCAAACAAAGTTTTTCTGCGCGTCCACAGTTTAAATGCTATAATCCTGAGAACACTATTAAGAACACATCTACAGGGAAGGATCCAGGAGGATAGGAGGAAGATGCTCCATGCGACCCCAGCCGCATTGGCCGACACTGCACGTTAATCAAATCAGAGCATTCGGAGCGACCCGGGACGGCGGAGAATGGGGCAGGGAAGTGCTCGTGGGAGGTTAGACCGGTGACCCATTAAACCACGCTACTGATTGAGAAAACAACTTTCCCCGCCGCTCTAGATTAGTGGTCCAGCTCTAAAGGGGAGGGGGAAACGTGGAGAGTTATGGGGGTGTAACGTGGCCAGGGCTAGCAGGAAAATCCCCGTCATGCCCCGCTATCTTGGACCTGCTCAAACCCATCGATTGCGCGCCCTCGGGGACACGACTTCATTCGTGTGGCAAGACAGTGATGGAGGCCGGAGAAAGGGGTCAGCAACGTCACGGCGACATTAGAAGCCGCAAACAGGCAGGCAGCCCTTCCGCTCTACTCTCAGAAGAGCGGCACCTTGATACACCCATCTAGTAGGTCCTTAGGCACTTTCGCACCCCTTGCCCTAAGAGCATTGTATCCCATCAAAACCTCCATACTCTTGGCACAGAAAGCTTTCCTACTGCAAGGCTGCTACACAGCATAAGTCTCCATGAAAGGGTGCACCCGTTGACTCTCTTGATAAATACGCCATGCCGAAGCGTTGGGAAATAGCACAATGGGAATTATTAAATTAACAGTGACTTAACGTTATGCAGCATTACTCATTTTACCAAATTACATTAAAATTTGATCAAACATAATTTTTTAGCAAGTGGCATCACGTTCCTTGACTACTGCTACCTTGTTTTGAATGGCGCATTATTAATGATTATTCGGTTTTAAGATGACTTTAGATGAAAAAAAGATAGTTAGGAAACAGTAATGAAATTCATTAAAACTAAAGCATTTAACTGAATGGCTCTCAATCTTCGGGATATCACCGCGTAGGTTATTTTTCTGGCAACGGTTTCGCCCGTGTTTCAACGAGCGTCTTAAGGTCGAAGTGACCTTCGACATGAAAACGCCCGTTGAAACACGGGCGAAACTGTTGTCAGAAAAATAACCTACGCATTGGTATCCCGAGAATGGATTGTCAATCATCTGAACGCCGCGAAAATCTACGATTCCATAAAGCATTTAACTACCTAAAAAATTTGAACGAGTGGAAATTTACGACCTTCTTTGTTCATAGAATTCCAATTGCTTTTGCACTCAGGCAGTAGCAAACTTGGAAAATCGGAATTAATAAAGAAAATAGTTCAATCAGTAAAATATGTATTTAAACGTCTTTAAATAAAATGTATACACATAAAACAGGAAAACAGATAGCTTGTAAAATATTAGAATATTATTTCGAAAATTTACATTCATGAGTAAACCGAAATTTCAGAGATTATGTTCAATAAAAATTTCTTAAATAAAGTAAGTAGTACGTTATTTATAGGTGGGTATGATTACGATTTATTTGCTTTGGCATCACCAACAATTAAACTAAACTCGTTGGCTAAACTGATTAGAGTGGCAATATATTGAAACCCTGGTCCAGTTTGTTTAGAGTTTAAAAATTAGAAGTTTTGGCAACGAAAATAGTTTATAGTTTAATATGATCAATTTAATGACGATTGGAATTTAAAACGTAATTGAAAGCTCTTTGCTTTACTGTGCACCTTTTGTAAGGTTTCAGCTTCAAAGTATTTCATTCCACGGAAATTAATTTGATATGCAGTCATATAAAAGCGCATGGGTACACACGGGACGTGGCCGAAATGCAATGGCCGGGTCTAATGCGGAGAATGCGAGAGTGGGGGAATCAATGTGTATGCATGGTGGGGAAGGGATTACTGAAGAAAGGAGCAGGCTGTGTAGAGAAGGCATAATGGGAGAGTGTGGGTGTAGGGTAGAGGATATGGGGAGGGAGTAGAGGCATAACTTGTGTGTGTGTGTGTGTTTGTGAACTTCGCGGGGCGATGGAAGGAGAGAGGAAGTGCGATAATCCCAGAGTTGTTTCGGATGCGTTTTGTCGTTTGCGTCTCTGCGAGAGAAAGGGAAGATTGATGATGCGTGCGGTCTCGGATGTGGGTTTTAAGGGGCGGTTATGGTACGAGGGGAGGTTGGATTTTGGGTAGGGCGGGAATGGGATGAGAAGAGCGGGATATTTGGCCGAGAGAAGGCTCTCTGATGAACGCAAGGGGATTGAAGGGGAAGGGTATGAGGGAGAAACAGGAACCCCGAGTGGGACAGAGAATGGTGAACCTGGAATCCACCTTCATTCCACTTGCACGCCCTCCCTCCGCGCACCCTCAGACGACAATCCGCACACAATGAGAACTTCATTGCTTCCTCTATTGCGCTGGAAATTATCTTAACTCGCTAATGCACGCCAAAAAGACAGTTGTAGTGGAATGGTATTCCATAATTACTAGAGTCATGGAATTTGCTACCAACGGAAAGGTATTACTGAAATTTATTGAAATGTAAATGCAAATCCTTTGACGATGAGGTTAAAATGCCAACTTTCACATAAAGGACACATATTTTATATGAATTTATATGAAGTATATATTTTTGTTGTTGTCAAATCATGTAAATTGAAAAACATAGATTTAAATGCAATAAATATCTGTACCGTGTAACATTTAAAATAATATGCCCCCTACTCTACCATATAACGATCAGACACACAATGATGGGAATATGACTTTAAACGATCATTTTTTATGACCATACTTACAGACAGACAGACAGACTTCCACACACAGTAAAGGTAGGTATTTGTTCTTTCAGGAGCAAAGAAAATAAATCCTCATCGGACACTCTATATTGATCACAACGTTAATAAACCTAATTTCAATAAACTTGAGTAGAATTATGCGTTGGTTCACATCCCAGTTGAAGGTACATGTATTTTTTAGTTTAACTTAAAAAAATAGTTATGTGTTCCACGACGAATGCTTAGTATATATGGTATATTTCACTTGCAACTGAAGGAAAAAGAGACTGGGAATTTTGAAACACTGGATTCGCAATCCTGCGGTCTCTGCAAAATGATGGGGACTTCCGATTCATTTGCGGCAAAGAGTATTAATGCACACGGGATCGCGCGCGCGTAGGCAAAAGGGCCATCTTTGCGCCAGTGGCGCCGCACGCAACCAGCGGGAGGAAGAGGGAATGGGAGTCTGGGAGGGGAGAGGTGGAAGGGGATGGTTGGGGGAGGGTGGGATGTAGGTGAATGGTGGGGAGGGAAGGCGTGTGGGCGAAAGGGGTGGGTGGGAGGGAGCAGAGAAAGAAGGAGAGAGGGCATCATTCCCCCACCCACTTCCCTCCACACTCCCGAAATGGTGTTCGATCGAAGCGCCCTTTCCGAAGGCGATAAATTAGCGAATCTCCGGTAGGAAGCTGGAATGGGGTGCCGTAAAGGGTGAAGGTGGGGATATTGAGAGGGGGTCCAAGGGGTGTAAAGGGGTTTGGGCCAGAGAGGGAAGGGGAAAAAGGATTGAGAGGAGGGCGGGAGGCACACAATGGTGGTTGGCAGGATGGGGCTGAATGCAATGCGCGGACGGGTGGGAAGCGGCCGTCCAAAAGAAAAGGCGCGTTGATGAATCGCTGTGGAGATCCGTGTTGTCGAGTAATTTCCTCCAAAAACGTACCAAAAATAAGGTTAAAATTCGTTGAAATTGAGGACACAGGGTCGCTTCAGAGGTCATTATTAGTCCCAAGAATATAATTTAGCGGTGGCCCCGAGAAGGGTGGTTAGCACTTGTTATTTCAATTCAATGGCATACACTAGAAGACAATTACTGTTATATACTATACTTTTTTATACTATTACTAATAGCGGATGTATGAGATACCGAAAGGTAATAAATTGATGAAGAATGCCAGAAAATAAAATTATGGATAAGCCAGACTGTGGCAAGTGAAAGTAGTAACAAAAACTTGAAATTTAACAATGATTTTTGAAACTATTTGAAAAACAAACAGCACTCGGATTGATTTAGTTAACCATCGTATTAGATACTTATATCATGATTGTTTGAAATTATAATTTAATGGTTACAATAAATTTATTAAAATAAAATCATTAAAGTTCGTCAAATAATTACTGAATCCCGGGAAACAAATCTAAAGTGAAGCATAAAATCATACCGCGATTATATAGAACATAATTACTCCGTGTATCGTAAGTACGATTAACTAACTTACTAATCATCCCTCGAAACCAGAACCCGGGGAGCTCACTAGAGGATGAGTATTGAAGAGCCCATTTTTCTCTGAACGGAGGAAGAGCAATGTTTGAGGGATAAGGTGTGTTTGGGTATTTTCTCCTGCTTTCCTTGCCACTAAGGTTATGGTACCTAAGGTGGGAGAACAAAACAGGGTTGTGTGCGGGGGTGTAAAGGAGGCGAAAAAAACAGACAAGGTGTTGGCAGTGAAAAAAACTCGGTCTCGGAAGGGTAGAAGAGTTACGTTGGGCGATGCTATTTTTTTCTTCCTCTTTACTCCCCCTAACGGAGTGAGAAAGGGATTCTGTACTGAAAAGAGTCCAGGGGTTGGAAGCTTATTATCTCCTTCCGATTCGATAGAAGGAAAATGGCGGACTGAATAGGCGCCGGTGGGGAGAACAGGAGCGGCTGAGGGTGGCCTTTTTATGCGACACCCATCCCCGTCCCCTTTGAAGTAGAAAGGATGTTCCGCGTCGAGAATTACGCAGGCGAGCCTCCTATTTCATTTCAAGGGCATAGCATCCCGAGGGTTGAAAATGAGGGTGTGTGGGGGTGGATACGCCAAAAAATAATGAAATAATGTAAAATATTAACCTCGAAGGCCTTCGAGCGCATAAAAACGGAACACTTTCCTAAATTTCGTAATAATCGGCTCCCTAAGATATATTTTCAAAAATTGGAGGCTGGAATTAATGAGTATTATGACGCCCTCCGAAGTTCTATAAATCAGGGTGGGCATTAAAGACGAGTTATGTGCTTGAGCCAGGATGATCGCTACTATTCTTTAAGATACGCTGCCGCAGGAGATATTCTCAGATAGTTCGTTATCTTTTCTCTTACCTCCCGGCATCTTAACTTGGTACGATTAGCTCATAATCTATTCGTTCTTACCTAAGGCATTACTTTGCTATTTATCGCCTAAAAATCACATGTTCGGAGAAACGTATGCCCCGCTGCCGCGCTGCGTAATACGGCTCCTGTACTTAATCTATAACGGAAAAACTTACAGGAATAGAGGAGGAAACGGAAAAATCTTTACTTAGGAAAATTATTTGTGATGATCCCTTCTCTCTTGAAAACAGCAACAGAGGCTGTGATTTTTAGATTCACTGCCGCTCGAGGTACTCGCGAAAGCAAACGTAGAAAATATTATGCGGTCGAATTTATTTATGTAATAACAAATTTAAAAACCTCTCATTTTACGAGAAAGTAGCTTTTTTAAATTCCTTAAATTTTAAATTACCTAAAGCCTATTTTAAATGGCAATGCACAATCTAGCATGTATTATTCTATAAATACGACCGAATATCTTTTAAACAGATTTGAAAACATGTAGGGAATTCTAGTTTTCATTTATTGGTAAATTAATTAATGTCGATAACGATATAATGTCACTTAACAAGACAAAAATAAAAATAACGATGTAGAATACTAGGTTCAAATTTACATTAAAATAATACTAGGTTGCAAATTTACAATAAAATATTTATTAGTGGCCTTAGGAAGAACCAGAAAAGTTTGATGAGACTAAAAATTAAAAAATCCCTAGAAATTCTTGTTTTAACTTTCAGTTAAATTCTGTTTTCCTAATATTAACATTTTGAGACGTCAATGATTTCAAACTGAGGAGTTTCAATAATAAAAGTACTGTTGAAGTATCATAGGAACTAGAATTTTCTGTATTCTTATCCAATGAAAACCATCTTGGGATCGTTTTAAACCCTACACCGATTTATCCAGTTAACGACCTGTCCTTTAAATTAAATCCTAGTGCCTAATACGGTATATGACTCTCAAACTATGTTCGTTTGTATTCTTCTAGAGTTTGATCTTTCATATTTACTTCATTTTTCCGGCTTTTTATATATCATATTAACTCTGACTATGGGAAATTCCCTCGATATTTACGAGTTAATATTACACAATCTTTCATCCAAATGGTCACCGCTCATCATGGAAGCGAATAAGACTTTATTAATATGATCCTGTAATGCATAGCAACACTTAAAAGGGTACTCACCAGCTTAAATAAGTATAATTTATCCCGAAGGAGGATATAATAAATTTAAATCATGATCGGAAGCTACTCTCTCGGGTGTCAGCAATGAAATTGTTAAAATATAATAATAAAATTAATGGTTCTCCAACACCTATTGATGTATCGTTTCAATATGAAACCATAAAAGCCCTTGGCATTCGAAGACGTACTCAAATGATTTATAAATCCCAGATGGTTATAAAAACGCCACCTTACACGGAATAACCTTCATAAATGCTTCCCCCGCGCCCTCTCCGAAGTGATCAACTGAACCTAAAGGTAGACTTTCATCACCTGCAGCTATTCGCGGATGGCATGCAAACGACCCAAGAAAAAGCCTTTAAAGCCTAAAGTGGACCATAACGCGTTGAGGAATAGTTCGGCTGGATACCGAAAACGGCACGTCGGCGCTGCTGTTGCCGCCGCCTCCGACGACTCCTAGCGACGGAATTGAAGGGGAAGGGAAGGATACGGTGATAAAAAGAAACGGTAAAGAGTGACTTAGGATAAGCAGCGAATGCCTGTTGCAGATACTTAGGTGCGAGTATGCGGGAGTTGTGAACCGGAGGTAGCAGTATATGCCAAAACGTGTCCGTGACGTCAGAGTTACGGAGAAAGGCGGGGGAACAAATAAATGAACGGCAGTGCAGGGGGAAGAGATTCATCGCAGGACCCTCAAGAGTGGATCCTGTATGGGAGGTGGATTGGGAACATGGAGAGGGTTTGGCTGGAGGGTCGTCGGGAGGTAAATTCGAACAGTGGGGAGGAGGCAAAAGCGTGCTCAGCCAAGGAGATGGGTAGTGACGTCACGGAAGGCATTTATGCTCTCCTTCGTAACCGGATAATCTCTTGGAACATTACGCATGCTCCCCGCGAGCTCTCGACGTGCACCATTTCCATCCACCTGGTGCCCACTAGGCCAGCTAGTTCCGCAGAACCTCTTAAAGATATGGCCCCAGTTTGCTTTGGTCCCCGTTATGGGAATGTGAACGGGATGAAAGTCGAGAGAGTAAGGTAATGAAATAAATTGTTGGAGAAGTTTGAGAAATGGGAGAGCTATGATTGTAGGGCAGGAAATTGACCAGTGGCTATTTGGGATACAATTTTCCTCTCCAAAACCTTGAGGGAAAAAATAAAAATCATAGATCACAAAAATCTCTCGTTCACTCCTAGTGTGCATCCAATACTTGAATAGAAAGCCTTTCTCGTATGCGTAAAAATCACGAGCTAATTTCATGTAGTCGCATATGCTCTATATAGTTATTTTTATAATTGGGGACCACTGATTACATTAAATTCATTGAGATTTTAAGTATATATCAGAATTAAAATAATGCAAGGTTCCCTCAAAATCGTATATACTAATGCCAGAAGTCAATTATATTTGAAGATCATATTTCCCATTACTGAAGAAATACATTCATGTTGAGGTAGCAGAATTTAAAATATTTAGTAATTCTGACACTCTCAACATCAAGTTTTGATTACACTTTACAATTGATGTTTTTTATAGAAACGTCTACACATGACCGATAACGCACATCGTCTAAGATGATTTTCATGGAGTAGCACTAGGAAATGATTTTTAATGGACTAGCTATTTTAAATTTTTTTATATTATATAAACATTGAACATTTCCAAGTAACGGAAATATCAGTTTTCAAATTTTAATATACAAATTTAAATACCAACATAAATAATGCCACTCTATCACCGATATGAAGTTTATATGAGTACACTGTACTTGGAATAAAGAAATCCTGGAGAAATCAGATAAAGAAAATTTTACTCGATTTTAATCTGAACGAATTGTTGTTCATGAAATTTCATGGCTTTGCCCAAAATATTTCCTTTGCAGGCATTAAAAAATCTGTATTTCTCACTTTTTTCGATGCAATTTACTCATAAATTCCAGAGATTTTCAGCTAAGATGGTTCCCGAAGGGGTAGAGTAGGGAAGTCATCGCCGTTCCGTCATCCGCTGCTGATATTGCAACGAAGGTGGAAGGTACGCATTCACCAACTCTCCGCATTGATTACGTGCCCCCCTCTTTTCCCTTTGCTTGTTGGGTTTCTACCTATACACTTGAGTCTCTCCTTGTCTATACGTGCATATACATATAGTATGTGAGTATTTTTATAAGGATATACAGACAACATAACTGTGAAAACCACCTCTTGTCCTTATTAATGGCGGCAGCATTTTGCCGCAAATGGAGACGAAAACAAGATTCCACCACTTCCCTGCCTTTCCCTCCACCCATCCGGATCCTCTCTACCCCTTTCCTTTCGTTATTACATCATTGATGAAGGCCCATTTAGTTCGAGAGGTCGCCCGCAGGGGGGATACGTGGCTGGAGAAAGGGAGGCGGCGAACGTTAATTGTCCACTCCACGGCGGCTTAAGGTCCGGTGGCAGAGTCTCTACCCTTCCCTTTTACCGCTGATAAGGGCAACGCATGGCCCGTTCGGTGGGAAGGAGGTTTCCTGGTGTGCTCCGCTGTGTGTTTGGAGGCTCGGTGGCTGGGGAGCAAAGGGATAAAGGGAGCAACAAGAAGGAGGCGCTCTTATGAATAAAATAGCGCCTGCTCCACGTGCTGGAGAGCCACACGATGGTCTTGGACCGATGAGGATCGTGTCGGGAGAGGGACGGAGGGAATGGTAAAGGGGAGGGGAGGTTTCCCGGAGGGAAAGCATGGTGCCCGCCGCGGAAATGCGTATATTTTCTGACTTTCGGAAGTCTGGGGGATTACGATGAGTTTCCACGGTAATTATCCAGGAGGTTTATTTCCGAGGGGGGCGACGCGCTAGTGACGTCATTTTAAGAAAGTGCGAAAGAAAATTTATGGACGTGCGCCAGACATCCTCAGATCTATGGCGTCGTTACGCAGATAGTACTTCTCCGGAGCGCTTGCAGTTTCCTGCTGGAATTGACCCTTTGATCGAGTACGATAAACTAATTACATACAGCCTGGCTTGTATTGATGATCATGCAATGTCAATATATTATAAATTACTACAGTATTAGAACTTAAATCTGACTGAAAGGCTGCGTTTTGCATGATTTAATGCTTGATTAAATAAATATTTTTTTGTTTGTCCGCTGTTTAATACTTCTTCAATGTCTCTTGGTCACAAAATTATTTCTTCTAGCGTTACGTTTTTTGGAATTTTTCTTCATTGTTTTCTTTTCAAAAACATTAAATTTCATACTAATATTAATTTTAAAATTATGGTGCACACGGATGCACACAGCTACTGCGTACATCAACACTTCAAGCCACACAACAGATGCCACTTTAAAAAATTACACCTTCTATTAGAACAAATCATTATGAAACCCTTATCAATCTACCTCATTTATTCCGTGTAACATTACTAAGCTTTTCCTGCCTATACCTCATCTACCCCCCCATTCCCTTACTGTCACTGTGTTATACATTAGATTGCCTTTGATCATCCACTGAAGTCGCATTTCCCACCTTATATGAATGCATCCCATCAAACCTTCATCTTCCTTCACATGGCAGAACATTTCATCATATGCATTTCTTCATCCTATAAGTATATTTACAACGTACCATGCTAATATACACTTAAAATTACAAGGTAAATTGTGATTTACTTGACGAAATCAAATGAAATTTTTAAAAAATATTATATATTCTTGAGTCACATTAAAAGAAGAGAATGGGTATCACTCATGATGCTAATATTATTCATACTTATTTTGTTTTATACCTGTCCTCTTGAAAACAAATCTACCAGTTCGAAAAATATCGAAATTATGGCGTGTGTAAGAAAACTGTCTTAACCTTCCAACTATATCTACAGTGAGATAAGAAGATGGCTCCTTGGATGGCCAAAGACGAAATGCTATTACTTCCGGATTCACAGCGATCAGGATGAGAATTAAGTCAATAGGAAATTCGCTGCGATCCTGCTGCTCATCCATCTCCATCACGCGTCAATCCTCACAATCCCTATTCATGCCAATCTCAGCACTTCTATCGAGATAAAAGTTAACATCAATCAACAGAAAATCAATTAAAGTCCTTGAGAAATAACTCCCTAAAAACAGGAAGGAGTCATTGGAATGCAAATGAGAAAGTAAATTTACATTTCTTTGAAGTAAATCTGAAACGGTTCATTTATTTAGTCTGCAATTTCTCTAGAAAAACATATTAAAATAATTTTTAAAATAGACACTTTATAAGACTTGAATATTAATATTTTTGAAAGCATAGTATTATATTAGTTTTTAATTACAATACCGTATTTTGAATTACTTTTAATTATCCTGTTTCTAACAATGAAAACTGAATTGATGATTATGTCTACTACAAAATGATTAGTAAAATTATGACTCTGCCCAAAATTACAGTTAAATTAAAAAGATAATTAACAACATTTACGTTTTTCGTACAAATAATCACCACCATCCCTATAAAAGAGCTTTTTTGTAAATATTCCTCCAGTCATTCGTTCTAAGTGAGTCGTTCACTTTATCCCATTTGAAATCATTTTCTTGCTTATTTTTGTATAAAATGTTCAATATTAACGCATTCCTTAACTTTTTCACATTTATTTTGTTCTGATCCTTTTTGTATGGTGATTTGCAAACTTTTGACGCATTCGCATATGGAAAATGCACTGGGAATGAACCTGCTGAATTAGTTAAGGCACATTTAAAGCATATCAGTTTTTCATGAAATAGCCGATAACTATCTTGAGGTAGTTATCAGCAGCCTTTTTGGATCTATCTGCAGAGCCCATTTATATTCGTTCAATTTGGTCCAAAGTAGTTCATTTTAAATCTGCCACTTGTGAAAGTGTACAAACGAGTGCACCGGGGGAGGCGTGACTTCAGTTTTATTCCTCTGAAACTTCTTTAGTATATAGCCACCTCCTTCCCTTTAGTCCCAAATTCTTTAGAGGTATTCTCTGCGTCATCTCGTACTGTTATTTTGAATCGCCCACGTCTCGCTGTGGGTAAACCTCGCGGTAGGTCGGAAAAAAAAGGCTGTAAGAGGACGCAGGCAGTGCCTTCGCTCCTGAGACATTAACAGCGTTCGGCCTTGATGCTCAAGACGAGCGACTCCTCTTCCCACCAATCCAACTCACGCCTTCCTCTCCAGCCCACCCATCCCTCGCGCCTCCTCATCTGTGCCGAGATCTTTATTCGCTCTATCGTGTCGCACGGAACCGAGGATGGGATATCACGTAAATATTCATGAGAAACGAGCGGGTATGCCTATGCATTTATGCCTGGGAGCAAGGCGGGAAGGGGAGTTTTGGGAGACGTATTTAAGGGCGATGGTGCCGGGTGGGTACCCTTTTTCGTTCGGTGCCTATTACCCTATTTATGCCCGTAATGACCGCCCTCGCATAATCGCCGTTCCTGCGTTTTTCCGTCTCCTAAAGAAGTATTTTTTTAACTTCTTCCGTCCTGCTCGTAAAGAGAGTAATGGCCGCGTCTCTATTTTTAATCCGAAGAAATAAGAGACGAAAATTAAGGAGACCGCTCGCCTACATCCCACGGTGAAGCTCACAAAAACGATTCTAGAAACCTTGGGCTCAAGCCGTGAGCACATCCCACGCTCAACCGGGATGACGAAGTCCCAATCCTCAAACCGAGTGATGCTTAAACTGAATTCATTCCGAAGAGTCATCATAGGTCTATCGCTGGAATGGCTGCAGGAAAAATTCTACCTCGGTATACTACCAAGAAAACACCACCAGCGTCAATATTTAAAGAATTTCTCCTGCAGAACGTGCGCATAGTTCTTTATCACTGAAGCGCTCTACGAAAGTAGATGATGCCTTCGGAAAAAAACTATCAAAAACATTGTTTTGTTCGAAAGTGATGCCGTGCCGGCTTTCATTGCACTCTAAAAATCGTTTTTTCTGTATTATTGGTTTCGTTCATCTACTAACATTTATTCAACAGATCAAAAGATCTTTATTTATATACATGTTTTTTTATTTATTTACTTAAATGGCATTGAAAGCTACTCCGTTTCAACAGGAAGGATACTATTATAATTGGTACCATAGCTATAAGAAAACTCACTAAGTGTGACCTAAATTTAAGCTAAGGTTAATTATACGATAATTTAAAAAAGGTCAGCTTGAAATAAGTATGGATTTTTATTAGAAGCAAACTAGAAACGCTCAATGCAAAAAAATATTTATTTTATTAACTAGGATAATCCACCGATCCTTTATTAGGAAAACCAAAAGATCTATATAATCAAATAGTTTTTATATTAAGATGTGAAAATATAAATTTCAAATGGGTCCCAAATATATTGATATCTAAGCTCAGAGAAGAGGTCAGAAATATTTTTAAATACAAGCAAGACAATATAATATACATTTACATGCCAAATGGTAGATAATAATCCAATCCTCCGATAATTAGATGGAAAATACTAATATCAAATTCGGGATGAAAAATTTCTTCTTTGATTTGTTAAATTTTCAAAAGAAGAATTCCACAATTTGACATTTTTGAGAATTTCTAATAGAAGCCATTTTATGTATTACGCAATGCATGTATATTAAAACCAGTGATGAAATGATGCATTTGCATAATTTTAACAAGTTTCATTGAGTATAACTATGAGCCGCGTACAATTAGTTTTTGAAATTGTCCCCTTCATTCTGAATTTTTTTAAACTTTGATCTTCAAATTTGAAGTCTGGTTTTTCCACCACCACCGCTAAGCCATTCCCAACCCTACTGACCTACAGGTAACACCATCACTGTATTTCGATCACCATCGAAACATTAGAAATAATGTTTATCGATCTCTTTTGTGGATCGACGCACTTTCTTATTCCTGCCAACACGATGGTCGATGATACCCTGAAGGTTCTGCGCGACACTCCGGAATGTCGGCACTCCCCCCAATTCGGTGGGTGACTCAAGATACGCATTATGCGAGCTTGACAAACAAAAAGGACAGGTTATTTCGCGCACGAGTTCCGGGAGGATGTGGGGAGAGGGCCGCGTGGGGCGGTTGGGGGAGGGAGGGAGAGCATCAGTTACGGCGCTTCCGCCATTCCGCCGGCTGCACCGCCGCGATGCTCACTGAACGCGACGGCCCTGCCGCGCTCTCATTTGACGTGGCAAAGCGACGCGGGGGCATTGCGCACAATGGTTACGGCCCTTCAGTTTCCTCCTCGCGTCAGAGGCAGAGAAGAGGGAAAAAATGCATTGGAGGGCGATACAATGAAAAGCCATTTTCATTTCCGTGCATCGAGATGGATGACGTTAGAATTTCTGGTTCCCTCACACATTAAAAGAAAAGCAGATATGGCCGCATTATTCGGAGGAGAGATCCCACCTAATATTCGCAAAGTGTCTCTGGGGATTCTAAAAATTGGTGTTGTTCCATATGATTAGGACTTAGATACCATTTAAATACCTATGGGATAGAATTTATAGTTCAATTTCTCTACAGAGATTTTAAATTCAAATTTAACCACTGAGAAAATGAGAAACAATTAATTATAAAGGTGAATATGAGATAAAAAATGAACCTAAGTCGTATAGGAGAATGAAGTGTGAAAAACATGCAAACAAAAGTTTGTAAAAATCTTCACCAAACGAATGTTTCAAAAAAAGAGCCTAAAGTGCTATACCAGGAAGAAATAAATACATGAAGAGGAGGTAATCACAAATCATCCACAAATGATTTTACTGGATATGAATATGAGAAAAACGTAAATAAATGAATCATAAAGAAATGTAAGGCAAAAAAAACAAAGGTTTTATCACAAATCAATCTTTAGTAAAACTATACACTAAACCAAATACCGTTGGAAAAGCATTAACGAGTACCGAATTAAGGTAGATTAGTCAAAAGGAAACATTACTTTTGACCCGAGATTATTCCATTGAAAAAGCATTTAATAGATTTAAAAAAAATGAACAACCGAAGGTGTACCATATTAGACAGCTTGTCTATCATGTCATATCATATCTTATCTTCCGAAGAAAACGGAGTTGGAGTCCGTAGAAATTATAAAGATATTATTGTGAGTGTTCTTTTTATGTGTTCTCGTGCTGTGTGATACTGTCTAAGATTTTTATTCAACACTTCCGTGTTACTTCGAAGAAACCATATATATATATATATATATATATATATATATATATATATATATATATATATATATATATATATATATATATACGGTGCGGAAACGTGGTTGCTGAAGTAGGAGGATAGACGTAGATTGGAGGCTTTTAAAATGTGGGTGTGGAGAAGAATGGAGAAGGTGAAATGGACCGAAAGGAAAACAAATGAGGAAGTACTAGAGATGGTGGGGGAGGAGAGGGGTTTGTTGAGAGATATCCTATGGAGGCAGAAAAAATGGATGAAAGGCGTATTGAGCGGTAGTGGAATGTTGAAGGTAATAGAGGGGAGAATGTTGGGCAAGCTAGGAAAGGGTAGGAACAGGATAGGGATGTTGGATGGGATGAAGGGTGGAAAGAAGTACACCGAGATGAAGAGGGACCTGATATAGATTAGTTTGCTAGGTGGGGAGTCACAAAATGTTTATTTGATAGTTGTGTCCCTCCAAAAACCTACCTTAACCGGTAGATTACCTAATAATATATATATACATATACACACACACAAGGGTGGACTGAAAATTTTCGACCTAACAAAGATATAAGATATTTTATCTAAAATTTTCTGAGTCAGAAATTTTTCAGACCACCCACGAATATATATGGTCTTCATTTTTCCCATTAAAAATATTTTGTACTAATTTTGAATGTGAAAGGCACTCTTAATGTATGATTCAATAGCAATGTATGAAATAAATAAGGAAACTAAATGGAGAAAATTAATTGAAAATGGTGAAATTTTCGTTATTTATATTACATCGTAAGTTTGACAATTGGTGAGCTGAAAATTATAGTTTAAAAATGCAAATAAATGATACAGATTTTTGAAATATCAAAAAGGAATGACGATGCCATCACAATTCTACATAAACATTGCTTCGATCAGTATAATTGAGCGGAGAAGTATCTGCGACAAATATTTTCATGTGTCAATTGAAATAGTACTCATGGTTTCCGGATTTTAAAATATCTACTTAGTTTTTGTCATCCTCTGGTGCAATACTTGTTTTTTTTTCAGCTCAATCCAATAAAAGTGTATGCTCAATGATTCTTAAAAATTATGAAGTCTCTCATTCACTCACGATAGTAACCAAGGAAATAACACGGAGGTCCCCAAAGCCAATATCCTGACTGCAGAACGGGAAAGGGGGCGAAGAGAGGAGTGCGGAAGTTGAGGAGGGGAAAAGAATGGGAAAAAGAAAACTTTCAGACGAAACGGGGCAAAGTTCTCCGGGATAGAGGAGTGGGGATGTGAAAAACAAAAAACGGATATCGCCGCGACAACCGACGCGAACAATGTTTATTTTCCGCCCCATCCAAAATCGTCGCGGGGCAGGGAAAAGGCTGCGGAGGAAGTGGATTTCGCGCCGTGGTGCGAAGGAGGAGTATCGGAGGGAGGGAGATATCCATTACTGGAGAGGATGGGGGTGGAGAGACGTGCCTTTTCACCCTTAGGGAGAGGGTTGCGGGGGAGAGATGGAGGGAGTGGATGGAGATGCGGAATGGCATGGTACGGGGAGGTAAGACAAGGAAGGAGAAACGGTGGGAGGAATGGTTTGGTCGGAAGGCGTCGGAGGCTAAAATAAAACCCATCGCCCCGCCCCAACCCCATGCGACCCACCCTTCCTTTATATATGGGTGAATATATATCAGTCAATTTTTCTTCGCATCGCACAACCCCCTCCCTTGTTCCCCACCGCTTCCTCCACTCCGTTGAAGCGCTGAACCGCAGCATAGATCGTGAATGGAAAGGAGGGAGATATATTGCAGGGGTTACAGGGGAGAAGGGCGAAGTTCGGTTGGTCGGGGGGTATTTTTTTGAGAGGGGTGAATGTTAGAGAGGAGGATGGGAAATGGCGACAGAAGATTGGGAGGCTGTGGAGAGAATTTATTTCTTTTATGCATATATCGAAATATAATCAGGACAAGGCGCACATACAAAGCAGTTGCACGGTGGGAGACATATAGGATACCACCGTGCATAGCAGTGCGGAGTAGCCGTTTACTTAGAATAGGGAAAGGAGGAGTACTACCAAAAAAACCAGAAAAATTCTTTTGGGGTTTTCCCCTCGACCTTGATTGAGAGCCCAGAAAATTCTCCACCAATGCTTGGAGGCTTCCTTATGTGTTGTGGACTCACAGTCCTGAATTTAGCTACTTTATAATAAGGTGCTATATTTTGAAAGGGTAAAATTTTATTTGCAAATTTATCTCGAAATAATTCGGCTTAAAGAAGAGTAGACTTTTGTCTTACCATTTGCCTTATTTGGAATTCGTTCCGTAATTATGGTTATATTCAGTTTTTAGTTTACTTAGAAACTCTTACTTTACAGAGAAATTAATTCAATAAATCTGCGCAAATTAAAAGGTAATTTAAAATTTTTATCTTTTGCAAGAAAAATTCGCCCAGCATTTCATTCGTAGCATTATAAAGCGAGCAAGGAAACCACGGGAAAAATCACTTAAGGCCCTCGTAACGAAATAAGTAAATAATGTTTTTTTCAGAAAAAATGTAACTGCTAAAGAAAACCATCATTACCTAAATGTAGTCATATCTTTGCCTTTGAAGAAACGTTTAAATTTAACTTTTCCTTGTATAAAATATTATTTTTGGAATGGAAAGTTACTATTGGTTCATTGTAGCTCCAATTCATGAATGCATCAATTTTAAAATCGTCTACCCATGCTGATGCATTTATTTTAAACACCAAGCATTTAATAAAAAAATACCAAGCATTTTTAAAAATAAACCTAAACATCACATAACTTTTTCATTTTAATTTTAGTCGCAGTGTAACTCATTATAACTCCTCGTGCAATAAAAATCTGTTTAAGGAATGAAATAATAACCAGGAATATTGCTTAAAGTTAAATCTTAGATATATCAGACTAAGAAAATGCATTTACATTTAATATTCCCAGACAAGGCAGGCCTATAGGCCGTCTCTCAATACACTGTAACACCACTCAACCGGTACGTCTTTTACCTGATGATGGTTATATGAACTCAAACGCGTTCTACGTTACCAATAAACTTTAGTAAAAGCGCAAGTTTCGATTATTTTTAATGGACTAAAATCCGTCAACATTTACAGACCTAGAAAAATCGCAATTATTTTGATAGCATCTAATTTTCTCACATCAATGCGGTCTTAAAATTTGGTACCCGAGTACCTACTCACACAAACCTTAAACACAGTAACATGACATAATATCACGCTGGAACCACTCCCACGTTTTAAATACGCTGCCCTGAATGTACATAGTCTCGGTTTAACGAGAAAATGCTAAGGAAAACATTTGACAGCTGAAAGAGATGTCTCAACCCCTTCAACTGGGAAACTTGTGAACATGTAACTCACAAATTCTCCTTAGTTGTACTAACGTGGAGAGATGGAAGAGCGGAAGGATATCGAGAGAGTGATGGTGGAAAGGGCAGAAGGGAAGTAGGACGGTGGTAAGGAGAGGACATGGAATGGCTCCGCGGAAGATAGAAAGAGTCGGCGGAGCAGGAAGAAGAGGGGACAAAGGCGTGCGAAGGAAGCAACCGTATCAGGTTTACCATACGCTAGAAGATGAGGAACACGGGAGAGATGGGGACCGCTGGAGGGGCGGGGCTAGAGTGAAAGTAATGGGGTGGGTTAATGATGAAAGTAGAATAAAAAAAGAGGGAGGTAATAGTGAGGGTGGCTAAAGGAGTCGATCTGAAGGTGGTGACCCGCTTCTGGGAGTTCACCAAAGATGTACGCCGGCCGATGAGAGGGGACAGGGGTGCAAGGAACTGATTTGGTTGGGGTGTAAGGCTAGTGGAGGGGTAGTCGAAAAAGGGAGGGAGGTTAGAGGAATTCGAGTGGAGTTGTGGGAAAAAGGGGGCGCCCATAGCGGCAGCGTGGGTGGGAAGGATGGAAGTGTGCCAAGGCACATCACCGCCATATTTCTCCCCAAACGGATTCCCTCCCCTCCTCTACTCTCCCCCTCCCAGAGGGAGACCTCATCTCTCGCTCCCCTGGCGTTTTCCAAACATTCTCTCACATTCGAACCATCAGAGGCGCACACGCGTGCCCCAGCATCCACCCACGCTTGCTTACGAACGCACAAATACGGCTAGGACACACAAGATTTGCACGCTTCGCGTTGCACGCTTACAATTTGCAAGGGGTGAATCTTGATGATTATGCCCTCTCATCCCCAACCAATAAAGGATATTGACGTTCTTTAAATCCCACAGCTTCCTGTAATTCTGGATTATAGAGAGCCCGTGAAAAGTCATTCTTTTCGTAAAAAATCGTTATGACTGAACATGGCGTCCCTCAATAATTGGGAAAAAATGGGTGGTACCCGCTGGAAGCACGAAAATTTAATGCACGAAAACCCTAAAGAATAAAAACCAACAATTCTAGTTGAACATGCCTTTATCAGATATTGACAGTAATTATTCTAGCGTAATCTTTTGACGAGCGACCACAAAAAGAATTCAAAGAAAATTAGCTGCCGTACTGACCATTAAATAATTCTTCCTCCTTCGGTCAATTCCTTGGATCATGCCACCAAAGAAAAAATAAAGACGCAAACCTATTTGGAGTACTATAAAATTTAACTTTTAAAATAAAGGCTAAATATGCTATTCTATTAATAAAAATACTTGATAAAATAATCTGAAGAACTGATCGTAGCAATTTTCCACTTGATAAGTGTTATCAAAAGGACAAGCAGTGCATTATGTTCGACTTCTACTACATCAGGTCTGAAGTAACTCAATTTGCTACAAGTTCATTTATTCCCTAGTTGGTTGCCTAACCACATCTATCCACTATGTACTCGTATTTCTGGAGGGTTAAAGGGGAATAGCTAATTTGTATAAATATTGTACCCAACCTCTCCTAAATCAAACATTTAGCCATCCAGTATATCTCTTTTCATTTTATTTGGATATTTTTAGCGTTTATTGGATTCTGAGTGCTGAATAAATTAGGCAGTGTTCTTTACTTATGATTTGGCCAGAAACCTCTGTTAAGCACAAATGCAATTGTAATTATATTTTTTATATCTAATTTCTTTTATGATTAATGGTGTTTTAAAGGAGTTTTTAATCTTGAAGCGGAAAACTGAACAAGTTGGATTATTTTATGTTGAAATTTATTTTTTTTAATTAAGCTTTTGCCTTGAGCTATAATTTTTAGCGATGTTTATGAAACGCAAATTTCATTTAAAAATTTTTAATTATAGAAGCATTAGTTTTATATAATGACTTGTATTTACGTTAAATTCTACTTAATTCACAGCTAAGTTCCGAGTGATTGATATGATTTCAGAATTTTCAATGAACCTAAAATCTATTAAGTATGAATATATTCAAAAGGAAAAATCCGAAAATCTTGGGAATCATCTGGTTGTTATGCATCCAAATATATAGTGACAACGTATAAATAATGCTAAGAATATACTGAATGCAACGTATATCCTTGAAAATAGGTTTCAATCAACCATTCTCTTCATTATATCCCAAATAGGTAGAATTTTTGTCTACATGAACCAATATCACTGATAAATGAATGGAAGCATATATGATTGAAATACTTGGTGTAACAGAAAATTAGTGAGTTCTTTTACTCGATGTCAGTCGGCAGTTGAATGAGGGAGTACGGTGTGAAAGAGTTTCGAGGTGGGGCAGGGTAGCTGAAGGACGGCCACACGAGGAGGTCGCAAGCGGACGCTTTGCGGCAGGGGCGATCAGGTCACCGAGGACGGAGACTGGAGATAATCTTTTAAGGCTTTTGGCAGCCTCGGGAGTTTTCGTCGTTTCGGTCGTGGGAGGACGGAAAGGAAAGGGAGAGAATGAACTCTTGCGGACGCGAAGTTTTTTAGGCTATGGGCTTTTCTTCCAACATTCCCTCCCCATCCATCCAGGCCACCATCCCTCTATTCATTCCTCCTTCGCTTAGTTCCCTCATTCACGCGCGCGCTATGTCGCCACCACCCTTACCCCTTCCCCCACTTTTGTTCCCTTTTTATTTTCCTCTCTTGATATTTTATCCGAAGGGATGGGATGTTGCTGTCATCGACGAAATTCGCCATCCGTGAACGGAGGGAGTTGTTTGTTCATGACCCAGTTCCCACGCTGAGGCGACCATAGCGAGACGAGATTTCTATCGGTCGAATTCAGACGGCTGCGGTGGTCGTTAGTATATTTGGGTATGTATGCAGGAAGAGGACATGTTTAAATATAGCTTGAAAATATATAAGGAAGACGTGTTCAAAAATGAAAAAGTAACTGCTGGAAATATCTAGGGAAAGTGAGTTATAAAAGCAAATATCAAATCGATGGCGCATGATATTTGTCTAGCAAAACGATTATATTAAAATCTATACTTTATATCTATAACATTTTGGCTATACTGCTTAATAATAATCTAAAACATCTCGTATCCAAACACATTTTCCTGAGTTTAAAATTACAATATTTCACGGATATACTAAATAAGAGATCCGACCCAAACCGAAAGTGGAATCTTGCGAGATTCGACATACATGAACTTCCATCCTTCGTAGAAATTTTGGCTACAAATTATACTGAATAAATGTTAAAATATCTACCAAAACTTCCGAGGTGACAGTATTCAAAGTCCTTGCTCATAAATATATATTTAAGCATGTTAAACAAATGTCATATTAATAGCCCAGAAAAAATTTCAGTGATTTATGTCAATGGTAATATTATGTGAAATTTAGTTTATGAAATGTACCATCATCTCCGGAAAAAGGACACATTACCTGTCATTTAATCTAAGTAATATGTTTTGCTAAATAAAAGTTTTCGTATATAATATATTGGCAAAGTTATAAAAAATATGAGATAAAGATTAATATGAAATATGGAATCTGGAAAATATGGAATATGAAATATTTAGTCATTAAAAAGTCCATTAATATGTTAGATAATTGATGATGGATAGAAGGGATGACGCTAAGAAAAAATAAATTATGACATTGATAAGAAGCATGGTAATGCATAGTTCCGAATCATGATCTTTAAGAAAAGATAAAAAGCGTGGGTCTACTGCGCCACGGGTAAGAAGATGGATGAAGAAAATAAGCTGGACAGAATGGAAAACAAACGAAGAAGCCTTATATAGTACATGGCTCGGGAAGATCGGAATTTGTTGGTGGAAATTTGAAGTAGGCGGAAAAGTGGACGAAGGATATATTGAGAGGTAGTGGAGTTAGGAAGGATGTGATAGATAGAGGAATCATATCGTAAATGGAGGAAAATGAGAAAAAATAGGAACTCTGGACTTTATGAAGGGAAAAGAAAACGATATCAATTCTTTAGATATCCATGATTATAGTTGACGTTTTAAGGAATCATCTACAATATTTCTGTAATCGGTAGATTAATAAATAAGAAGTAATGGAAAATCACGCTGCTGACATTCTGTCAGAATATTTACGTATTTTTCCACATCCTGCTCGATGCATATGGACTTCCATTCATTCCTTGTTACATAATTATCTAAATACGTAAATGGTACCTGATATCACGTGGGTTAGTATAATTCTACCAGTGATGGAAATTGATATCTTGTCTAAAAATCTTCTATCAATATATCACATTTTTTTATATTTTAAGAGATGTAGTTTTCCATTGGCTGTCTGCTTTAATGGTTCATTATGTTTATGGAATGGTTGATTATTATCTACAGTGAATATTATTTAATTCTAAAAAATGTCTTTTTCAGCTTTTCAATAATTACTACGTGGTTCTCACTTATTAAATTACGCAATTTATGTGTTTATTCGAATGAAATTTGATAGCCGATATGCTTCATGTTATACCCATTGATAATATGTACCCCGTCGATACGTATTATTTTATAAGAAATTTATCGATATAATTAACGTAATTCATAATGAATTATTATTAAATATCGTTTTATTGTGGTTATACTTTATTTCAGAGAAGTTTTCCCATTAGTGTATATAATTTACAAACATTCAAATGCAACAATTTAATTTTAAACTTGTGTGAAAAAGTCATAGCATACGACTGTCACCGAATACAGGGAATTTCTAGTTGAAATATTTACAAATCGAATACCATCCTAATCGTATTACGTTAATTCCATTCTATGAAATTTCATAAATACATCGTTTTGAACCATACTTTTAAACGAGAACATATTTGAAAACGTATATATTAACTAACGAAGTCTTTTTAAAAGGATTGATATGGTACATGAGCCGAAGGAAACGTAGTTGATATACATACGCAAAGTCGAAATTCCGACTTGGGCACTTTAATGCAAAGAATTCTGCATTTTTTCGCGTGCTACTGCAGACAGACGAACGACAGCATGCGACGGGAACGTCATAAAGTCTGAATTCGAAGGTTTGCGTTTGTGAAGCCGTCAAGAATTTGAAGTAGGGGGAAAGGTTACGGTTGGGGCCTGAATCTTGGGAGACGCTCTGATCGACAGCGCGGGTAATTGCAGCTCTGGCATGGGCCGACAATGAGTCCTTTGTGCGAAAACGGATCTGGCGTCGTAAACAAACTGGGCTGTCCCCAGAGTGGGCGCTTGTCACTGTCGTATCAACGTCAGCGGGGAAAATTAAGTATAAACCCTTAGTAGAAAAATATTTGAGTTAAGTTACATGTCACGTTATTCATTTCTAAAAGGTAAACTCAAGTAACGTCTGTGACAGAATTCGAATAAAAAAGTCAACAAAATCAATTATTCAATTAATTAATCAGAATATGTCTTAAAATTTAGGTAAATATGTATTAATTTAGATACAAAAAATATTGTTATCATAAGGTATATTGAGGACCGATTTAAAATATAAATAGGCTAATTGTATGGAAATTATGATCCTTCGAAGAAGTTATTAATGTGAATAATTTGTGCAAGCATTTGTTTTGCTACAGTATCAGTTCATTTTGTAAATTATGCATGACGCAAATTTTATCGCTATTACTCCAATATTACGTTAACAGCTGCCGTTTAAAATTGAATTAAATCAAGTTCCCCAACGCCAGCTAATGAGAAAGAGCGAGACTGAAAATTAAAAGTTAACTATTTGTTGAAGAAATCGTCAGTCTAAGCCTTTCAATTCTATATTTGGTCAATAAGAATACATTTTCCTTACAGCACACCTAACATTTTACTTACAGCACACTTAACACCTAACAAGTTTTAAATTCTCAAAAAGATGAGAAATTCAATCTAAAAACATTTTCTTATCTAGTTTTCTCCTGTCAGCAAAAACTTTAGCCTTAGGATCTCCCTGCAAAACTACCTGAAACGCTTCTATCCCAGTCTGCGTATATACGTATATGGATCGACTCGAAATTCGAATCGGCTTACGAGCTTCATGATGAGGATAAAATTCGTCCAATACATCTCCATATTCTTGCAAATATGACAAAAATCTCCAGAATGAAAAGACGAGGGTGAGGAGGTTGAGGGGAATGGATGCAGAAAGATTACCCACTCCCGCCTCCTCTCACCCCTCGAATATACTCAATCCTCCACCACGGCCCACATTCCCCCGAAAACGGGAAAAGCGCGCATACCCTTCCTCCCGCGAAGAGCCGTAAATATGAATCCGGTGGCGCATTATGAAATAAAGCGATGGGACGTCAGGAGTGAGCTCAGTCCATATCTATCTTCTTCCTTCCTGCAGCCCTACCAGGCGGAAGACTATTATTCTTTCCGGATAGGGGCATAGGAAGCCTATTCCTTTCCTATTTACCGCTCCTACGCCCTCCGCCTGGAGTTGAGTGGAGGAAGGGTTTGCTCGGGATGTGGAAATGGTGTGAGGGGCGTACAGTCCGCATTCGCTGAATGGTGGTGGGGATCGGTGGGGCAGGGGAAGAGTTACAGAGCATTCCACCTCAGCGGGGTGTCAACAAGACGACGAGTCACATATATCTTCGAATACTCCCATCAACACACGAGGCATGCGGTATTCGTTCCCACTCCACCCTCACAACTCCCGGCAAAACCCGCTTCCCTATCCCTCTTCACTCGGTCCAGCCCTCCCGCCCAACAATTCTCAACGCGACTCCCTTTATATCCCTCCCTCCCTCTATCATCCTTCCACCCACCGAAGTTCTGAAGACATCAGAGCATGAGTTGTTCCGATTTTTGATATGACTGCCAAAGTCTTCCAGAAGGTAGAATCTTCCGTGCATTGGGTGAAGGTACGTGAACGTATTCCAACTCACGTTAAACCGGGATTGTGGAACGGAGGAACACTAATGGGAAAAGAGCAGATTCCTTTTTTCCGAAATATTATAGAATTATATTTTTTATTCATATTAATATTAAATTAATTCTTCATTATTGTAAACATCGAAGATACAGGAAATAATACAGGTTTTGTGACTCTATTACCTGCATATTGTTGGAGCTAAAAACCGGGTTAAATTTAATGAAATTGAGCTTAATTAATATCAATAAGTGAGTATTCAATCACCTTGACCGTGGTTCGCACTTGGATCCTTCGATATGCGGACAATTATGCAACTGTGACTTCCTCTTAACTATGAATTTCTAAGGTCTTTCATGGAACAAGCTGGCTATAGCCTCGTGGGTATTGTGGCAACGGTTACGACTACGATTACTTGTGACATTGTGTGTACAGCATTTCGTCATAAAATATTTTTCTTTAATGCCCCTAGAAAAATACCCCGAAACACACGGTCGGATGTTTTAGGGGATAGTTTCTAATTCTGTTCTAGGCGAACCATTCTTATGCTTTAAAATTGATGCATTTCATATCAAATTAGCGGAGAACTCCGTTAAAGTTCCCGCCACATATCCCGAAGATCGTTGAATTTGTCAGACCAAAAATATTGTCCATTGGTAATAATTTATGAGGTTACGCCAAATTTTTCATAATAAATTACATACAATGAAACAAAATACACATTTTAAACATTTCCCCATGGTTGAGTCTTTTTTAAATACAGCCCAAAAAGTTAATACGAAAATTTGTAACCCCTACAATATTTTTTAAAAATATTTGTCTGTAAGTGTCAGGAAGAAATATGAAGACTAAATACATCTCATATTTGAAAATATACACATAAGTTCACATGATGAGCCGTACGTTAAGTTTACGCTATCTCCTCTACATACAATGCCTTGATCAACCTCATTCCTCCCTGACTTGTTATCTATTAAAACAATCTTGAGAAGTTCCTTTGAGGTACACCACGTGAAAAACTACCTGGGAAAAAGGTACAATAAAACCATCGTGAAAATAAGGATTCACCTGATTCAAAAGACAACCCAGCTACCTTAAGGGATCTCAACTGTTTTTTAAGAAGTAACATTTGGTAAACGAGTTTACATTTTGCGAAAGAACTAAATTATTCCCCCAGAGAGGGAGTAAAGTAAAAGTCACCTCATTAAAGAAGGCGTGAACCGCTTTCCTCCAAAATCCTTGGAAACAAAATGTCCCTTTCCTCGCACAACAACCGGGGTTTAAATCCCAGTTCACCTCCCAACCCGCAAAACTAGCCATGTATTTTTGGCTTTCAAATGATTTCCATCACTTTTCCCCCGTGGAAACTTTTGCTGGGACTATAAAGAGTCCGTAATATAATTTAACGGTCCGGAGGCTTTTCTGCCGACATTCTCATCTTTCAGCCTTAAGAAGACGTGACACTGTGGGTGAGACGAAAGAGTCCCTTTTTAACTGCTTCGCACCCATTTACCCACCCTCACAACTCCCCTACCGACGACACCCTTTCCAATCCTCTCCCTCCTCCTCGTCATTCCCTTTCATTCTCTTTTTCGCCCGGTTATCCCGAATGATTTACGTGCAACCCTCTCGGATTTGAGCGGTTCTGTGCATAAAGCTGTGAAACGGGAGTAATTCTACGGAGAAAGAGAGAGTTGGTTGGCGTGGGACTTCAGGGCACATCTACTGGGGTGAGTACTCATCGGTGTCTAATGAAACGTCCCATATCTGAATCATGTTTTGGGATACATTTTCATCTAAGATAATTTATACTTAAGTCGTCAACAAAAATCGTTATTCAAGAAAAACCAATAAAGGTAATTTTTCACGCCTGGATATCAATATAAATTAAAATATCTCCTTAAATTCTATAGGAAAGAATATTTTTAAATTAAATTTGTGTACCCGTTTATTCATATTTTTTTGGTCTTCTACCAAAATGGCAATTCCAATTTCTTCAAACTTTTTGTTTATTATTGGGAACTAACTAAATAATGTCAAATAAAATTCAAGCTTTTATATTCATTCATCTGAATTATAAATGTTTACAGGTATTTTTGTTAAGTTATTGTACACACTAAATGTATACCTATCATGCTATAAATAAAATTACATTACACATGCAACTTGTACTAAGTTTTTAAAAAGAATGCTCCACTAAAATGGAGAAGATTATTCAGTCCTAAAAATTGAATGACATCAGTGATAAGACTCCATATAAATGTTCACCCATTCATATTAATTACGCTCCAGCTTAAATTACTTTTAGAATGACTTAAATCATCAAAATCTGAATTTTTAAACTCGGTATTGTACGCAAGTGATCAGTTATGCTCCGCAATCAGTTGGAAAGTGAAAAACAAACTTCAGGAAAATGAGGTTTTTTCTCGCAGTGGCATCAAGATTTAATTACTCCAAGATTCAGGGTACGCTGATTTCTCTCACTTTAAACCCTACCTGAGTTCAAAAGGAATATTTAAGCATGTTTATCCCTGTAAAGGGTCGGATTTTTTCTACTCGACTCCTCCCGTGGCTTGGAGTAATGCAAACCAAGCCATGTCGTGGAGGTAGAGGAGTTTGGTTACCACGAAGAGTCAATTTCTTTCGCCTGCTTCTCACGACCTCTCCCCCCACATGCTGTCGCCCTTTCTAGATTCCCTCCTTTCCAGCGTCCCTTTGTGACTAAACGAAAGGTTGGGTTACAAGTAATGTGGATGCTGATAAGTAAGACCACATTCCACGCCACTACGACGTGGCTATTATTATTACGTGGCTTGGGAACCTTCTATCTTTAAATGCGTCAAATATCTTCAACACGTGAGTCTCATCAGATGCTCATTTTATGATAACCACTGATTTTGCTTCATTGAAGGAGATTGGAAACCCTTACGGCCCTCGAATTGCAAATGTTCAGCGGCACGGTATTTTATTTGGTAGCAGTTTTTCGTTTTGTGTCTGCTTCCTGCTACCTCACCCACATAAATTTAGAATGTTAAATATAGAGGTAGTTAGTTTTCTAGCTAAACCAACCTACATCCATGATCGAATAAATATATAACATAATACCACGACTCTTTGGCTTACAAGGTACTGCGCCACAGTACTGGCATAATGAGCCTGCCTGGCTGCATGGACACACCGTGGGTACATCTTAACGCCGTTATCCCGCTGGTGGCCGCAATCAGTTCAAAGTTGATACAAAATTTGTTTCTAAAGCAATGTTTAAAATAATGAGTGAAGGACACACCTGTCACAGAAAAAGAATGGATAATTGCGATGGATAAATAGTCCAACAAAAAATGCTTGAAGCTTAATTGACCGAATAAAGACTGATAAGGTCCTTCGAAAAGTGGGTAATGAAATAAATCTTTGCAAGGCTGTGTCAAGAAGAGAAAAACTAATTGGGCATTCTGGAGCAGAGAACTGAAAAGTCTGGTTCAAAGGGTGACGCCATACCTCCTGACGAGCTGCCAAGTCTGGGGGACAACGTGAGATTTCACCAACGTGCGGTGACATGCACCGAAGTTCACCATTCTTCTATTTCACAAGGTAAGCATTTGCCGAGTTGAAGAGGCAAATTAGATGAACATGACGTACGAACTATTTCCAAGCGAAGACTTTATTATACCTGTCGTAGTAGGATGCTACTATTTCTTCCAAAAATTGGTTGATCAATTTAGCATTACTATCTGGGAGATAAAATCACAGCACATTATTATAATTTACCTCTCCTAAATATAGTAGATACACATCTTTAATATTAAGGATAAACAAAGGGAACATGATGTTTTGCTATGAAATTGGAAACTCTCAATATATTCTTGTTAATAAATATATAACCGAGGATATTACTTAGTATAATAATATATACCTAGTTAAATCAATATTAGTACTGGAAATAAACATTCCATATATTTTCTAAATGCCAAAAAATACTGTGCTGTCATATTAATGATTATATAACCAGTTATTGATATCTATAGTAGGTAAGAATTTCTATTTACCACTTTTGGATTCGATTGAGGGTTTATTTTCTTCTGCGCAATGCCTTCACTATACCTTGTAGCTACCATTAACATGTCAACTGAAGTGATCTCTAAACATAGATTAAATAGAAACCAGAAATCGGTATCCAAGTTCGTTCGATATTATGTTTTTATAGTATTCCTTGGTAATTGTAGAGTTATCATTAAAAATGAATTATAACACCCTCATATAAAGCATCCTACTATATACAATAATCAAAAAAGGATAAAAGAAAAACATTGTTCACTTAAACGTAGAATTTGGAATTAAAAAAAAAGTCAATATTGCAGGAGATTCTTAACAACATAAAAATTAATCGAAAAATTTTGCTCATTTTTTCTAAAATTTCTTTTTCGAATTTTACTTTCCTCTAGATCATTTTCAAGCTTTTCCTCCATTTTCACTCTCCTTATGCTCTACCTTTTCTCATATCCTTCAAAAAGAAGTTTTTTTTTGGTGTGGGCCTTATACAGTATACTAGAGAGAGGGATAACATAAAATACAGCAAATGAAACAACCGGTGAAGTAACGATACAGTGATCGTAAGTAGGCAGATATTTTTATAATAATGATGTTACTATTCACCTCTCCACAAATTAATATTTCTTTTAAATTTGCCACAGTTTCTCCTCAAAAACTCCCCATCGTTTTCTTAGATAACTCTTTTATGTTTCTAAGCTGCTTGATTTCATGCTGTATTGTGAAAACTGCATGTAAAAAATATTAAATATCTTAATCTTTGATGTTTGTTCCAATTGAATACTCTAGAAAGTAACTTCATTTAAAGTATTATGATTAGTTCGGCCATATCCTTTCGTCCTAATGGGTCAATCACCATGGTGAGGAGAAAATAACTGTTGGGTGGCCAAGTACTTATAAAGGCTCAAACCTCTGGTAAGATCTAAAAATACTTGGAATAGTATTTAATGAATTAGTTCCCATTATTAATTTACGCTGGCATATGTGAGAGAATGGAGAGAGGAATTTGCAAACAAAGGTAAGCACAGAGACTTGTAGCGAAATCGACCTTTAGAAACACCGCGAGTTTTAACCCTAAAAGGCTTGTAGAAGAGAAAAATAAATATTGTATCCCACCCATTTAATTTACATAGTTGGGTAAACTCTGTCAGAGAATTATTAATAACTATATATACCTATAAGCATCACCTACGACAATATGCACGGAATGTAAACATATTAAGTGTAGAGCTGATAGAATTAAGACGTAATTTTTTTCACGAACGACTGTAATAGGAGGGAAAAGTATTTTGGATCAAGGGTACTTTAGTGTGTATTTACCATCTGCCACACACCCTAGTGGTGAGTTTCAAGGTACAATGTAAATTTATATCTATATCTAAAAAGTAGGGAAGTAAAATTTGGCAACAAATACTAATTCATAAGCAGACTATTATACA
Organism: Hetaerina titia; assembly: GCA_037158775.1. NCBI lineage: Eukaryota > Metazoa > Arthropoda > Insecta > Odonata > Calopterygidae > Hetaerina > Hetaerina titia. The sequence continues at coordinate 32,591,540 of CM073778.1, forward strand.
AGTATACACGCTTTTCGATAATTTGATACCATTGAGGTAAACTGCCGTAGAAGTACTGCTCGGATCAACGTAAGAACCTATTATAATCATCATGTTAGTATATTTTTCATTAAATAAACATACGGTTAACCAAGTAATGCATGAATGCGATTAGCTTTAAATGAAACTTAAATCTGTAATGTCTCAAGACCTCGATTATAATACTAAAATATTGTGGTGTACCTATTTGATGCCTTATTGAATCCTATGTACTCATTCCTCCCGTATTAATGACTATGGAAATAGCAAAGCGTCCTGTGGAGTTTTGCCCTTGCCAAGAAGAGCCGTTCCTTTTGGCGGTATTTACGTCTAACTTCCTCCTCCTCTAGAATACTACCTCATTGTCTCCCTCGCAAGAGGAGGAGGCACAGTGCCTCACACGAGACTTTGCCCGAATCATATCGTCTTCCACCACCTCCGCCACGCGAAATTTAATCACCGTTGGCTGCTTTTCCGTCTCGTATTTCTAAGAGCAGTCCATGGGTTGACTTCGCAATGCCAAGAGAGAGAAATGTTTTGATCTTGCCATGATATTTTTTACAGAAGTTTTACAGGAGTGTTTTGGTGATATTTTCCAATGATATTAAAATCACCTCTATTCCATGGGTTTCCTCAACCCCTGGCCCATTACCGATATTCAATTTTGACAACATAGTTATATTAAACACGGACTTCGAAGAGAAATAACTTTACTCGCGACATTTACTATAAAAATATTGTCGAAATTTGGAGTATGGTGCTTTTCATTGCCAGTTCAAATTTTAATCAAAACTTTTTAGAAGTTACTTTCAACGAAATCAGAATCGAAATACGATATCTTTCTGAAAACCAAGAACTTTACGATAGTAGTCATAGATGTTTGTCGCTCTTTCCAAGTGTTGCGATTCGCTACAAGAAATTCCAAATTTAAGATTAAGCAGTTTCTAAATTGCAATGGATATAGCATTAACTGACAAAATTTATATCCATGAACGGCAAAAATCAAAAGAAATTTTTTGGAAAAACGATTTTGTTGAAATTAAATAGGAAATTATTGCTACTCTATTTAATTTATTCTCCAAAAACTACCAAACGGCGTATGGCTAAATATTTAGGCATGATAAGATATTTTGGGAAAACGGATACAGATTAAAGGAACTCGATTAATAGTAGTTGGGTGGGAAATATCGGTATAGACATTTTAGCACGCATATTTTCAAACGATGAAGCCCCAGGAGACGATTCGGCTATATGAGTTTATTTCACCCATGTCTCTTTTTCTCTAGCACACTAATTCCACCCCTCCTCTTCCCTCTCACGGCCACCCCACCTCCTACACCCTCCACAGCTCACCTCCACTGGCTTTTTGCCAATGTGACCCGGTTTCTATTCTAAGGACACACTATAGGAACCATGGAGGCTTGGAAAGGTGAGGCGGCAGTGTACACTAATACCCGTTCCTTCCGACGGAGGGACACATAGTCGTTCGTGTGCCAAAGAAATTTCGTCACAATGGGAGGAAATATTTCTCTTACACTTCGACTGCTTCTCTTTTCCTTCTTCCATCTCCTCTGTTTCCTTCCTCCATGTCTTCCACCTTGCATCGTTCGGCCTCTGAAATTTTCAATAAGTACTGATGGGATCAGCATCATAATTTAAGACTTTAAATTGATAAAACTGTTCTCCATGCTAGTGAAACCATAACAGCACCATGCCATATGAGGATTTCTTAAAATCCACTGATACTATTTTGACGTCGCTTTTTGTTGGAAAATACTATGGGCGTTGACTAAACGTTTTTACGTAAAACATTTAACCACTGAGATTTCTGCTAAAATATGTCTAAACTACATAATAACCCGGAGCACGATTAAAACAGTTACACTTGATGATGTTCAATAAAAATTATATTTGCGGGTTAACATAATTTTCAATTAAAATGAATTTTTCATTTGACTAATTTGGCGATAAGGCATCGGAAATGGAGTGCAAAATATGATATATTTGTGATTAAAATGTGAATATTGATATAGTAATAAAACTAACTAAATCTTTACGAATTAACCTTATTTTTCGGAGATTTTCCACGCCTCTGCTTACGATTTTATATCTAAGGTTAAGAAATGTTTTGGGAAAGAATCATTTTACCAATTATATAATTACCATGTTCTTCCAAAAAATTGTATTTTCACCCTGCTTATGCAAAATGTACGTATTCCCGCCGGTTTGAATTTCTGTCCGCTCTCCTCCATCTTCCCTCTTGCATGCCATCGCCTCAAGATTTCTTATTCTAATACACCCTCAGATCCCCACTCTGTTAGATAGATAGGACTAAAACCTTTTATGAAATGATCAACTAAATTCGACGACTCTCTATCCCATCTTTTTCCAAGAAGATACACCGTTCTGAGCGTTCGAGAGGACCTCGTTGACTCAGGACTGGGTCCTTTTTATATTAAATATTGCCTTTTTATTTGAAGAAATAAATCTAGATTTTCATAACACCGAAGGGAAACGCTTTGTATAAAATATTTCACAAATATTGAAAATATTCAGGATTTTTCTAAAGGCGCCATTGACTGGCTCAAGAGCTAAAATTCTTATGGACCATATGGTTTAATGTCGGAATACCTCCCTCTCTAATTTCTCCTAAGAAGAGAAAATTAAAAGTTATTTTTCTCACGCATTCATATATTTGCATTCGTACCTTTATGTCAACTTCGGTTGAATATCTTTAGGTGTTGATCCATCCAAAACGACAAATTTTATGGCCGCACGAAGTTCAAGTTTTTCCATTTTAACGAAAACACAGTAAATATGTCTACTGCAACAATACGTGTAAACAAACTATTGAAGAGAAAAAGTTGAAATTTTTCTTAAGAACTGATGATACGTTCAGCAAGGCTGAAATCACAAATGTCTGCTGATTGTAACGTCATCTCTGTGTCAAGCCGAGAAATATTCACGTTACCCCGTATATCTTTCTTCTTGATAAAATAAATTAAGACGACTGTGTCATTTTCTTAAATTCTCAGTCAAAAATATTTATTTGGTGAGACTTAATCCTTACAATATGCCGTAGGTTCTCAGTTGTTGACAAAAGAAAACGATGTTTTACACGTTTCCTCATCAACAAGAAGTATTATGAGAATTTTTCCCAGTATTAACACTGTCAGCTTACGCAGGCGCCGGAAGGAAGTTTACTCTCTCGCGCCCTTCGGTTACTTGAGAACGAAGTTATACAATGAATAGGTTATTAATGTATTAATATGGATGTCAATAAATAATAAATTGGTAAGAATTAGAACAAGTAATTTTGACCTTCATGATATAGTCAAACTTTGTGGTTGAGCGCCGATACATTCTCATGTCACGTTAAGCAACAAAAATATCTTGGGAGGAAGTTAGAGAAATTATGCCACCTTGTTAAAGTGACAAGAACAAAATGATTTGAGATAAAATATGGTGGCAACTTGCTGCTCAAGGATAATTTTGAAAGTGTATACAAAACACCCATATTATTTCAATATTCTTAGAATTTTGAAGTATATGTCACTACATTAACTTTTAACGGAGCCATCCGCTTTGAATTCGTTGCATCACAATGATTCACTTTCAAAAAATAAAAATAATTTGTTTTATATGGGGTCTGGGTTTGAATCCCGTTCAATGCGAACGATGTTTTACATTTTTAAATTTTTGAATCAGATTTTAGCATCAATAACAAATATTCAGAAGAAATATATCTCTATTTTTCAATCACAACTAAAATTAATAAATTTTACGATTCTATGACAAAGATTTCTAACTATAAAATTACTCAATTATTTTAGGCTACACATATCTGCAGTCTTTGATAATTGAAATACCTGAAACAGAGAGTTTACTAAATCTAGTCATAAATGAATACTAACGTGATAAAAAATATCCTTCATATTCTTTTCACTATATTAACTTTGTTATTTAACGAAAATTTATCAATCCATAAACTCTATTCGGTTACGATACTATACATTTGTACAACGGTAATCCAGTCAAACTGATTTCTATGACAAGTAGCAGTAAGCATCCTTCCTGGAAGTATCATGCTATTTAACAAACTTGAATTCTTCAATAACTTGTGAACACATACTAGATAACGATAATTTAACTATAATTTTACAACACTTTAAATACGTACGCACAAACATAATTATTATGTTTAATTCTGAACTTGCACGACCGTGCTTTTTCAATTTTATCATCAGGAGACACATTAGGGCAATATCACATGGAAATAGTCTTTTGAAAAAATAAATACTTCAAGCCAATGGCCTGCGTAACCTCATGACCTTATTTTAATTCACAGATATCGATTTACATTCGATTTGTAAAAGGGAAGTAAAAGGGAAACCGAATTATAGGTAGGAAAACAACAATAAAAGAACAAAAAAGACTTGAGACTTATTCAGAAATGTTGGACGGAATTCTGCCCGACATTACTTCACCAGGTATTCAAGTCCAGTACTTACAAGAGGGAATATTTTTAGCATATACATTTATAAGTCCAATAGCGTTCGTGAAAGTCACACATTAATATATGTGGGCCAGTTCCTATACCATCTATGACTTCCCAGGAAGATACGATGCCTGAAAAATCACATAGCCCGGTTGAAGCTGAGGATACCCAGAAGTGTGCCCGGGAAGTGGTTATTGATATAAATAACATGCCTTAAATGAATATTGCTAATAATGGCAAAATAGTAAATAATAAAGTAAGTACAAATGTAAATATTCCTGCATTTTATATCACAGTTTTCGAAAAAATGATAAGAGGTATTGACGTTTATCATACATGAACTTTCAGGCCATCCTATGAAGTCCTTGATGATAGAAAATCTCTTCACGAAGGATAAGACATGAATTAACCAGCAAAAAATTATTATTTGGTCACGAACCATGGTCGAACTACTGACAACAATAATGAAAATGGTTACTTCAGTCATATTGTCCAGTTAATCTGTACACTCTTCATTGGTTCTCCCACATGAAGAAATCTTGACCACGAATGACGCCAGATTCGGTTTTTCAGGGCTGGCCAGACACTGCGAACGCATCCGGCACATTCTGGACATTAGCTCCTTAGAGAGAGACAGTAGGAGGAGATAGGGAGGGGATAGGCGAATTAGGAGTAAGGGAAAAGTTTTCCTGGCGCGACGGAGGAAAATTCGTGGGCGGAGTGAAGGCAGAAAGGAAGGAAGAGTCTTCTTCTCCTTTCCTACTCGATAATCCACTCCGTTCAGGGCGTGAGACTGTCTTTTTTTCAACCTTCTTCCTTCCGATGGCAATGGCTGTGGAAAGAATGGGCATTTGGATCACGTCTTCCCTCGCCACCGATGAGCGTAACCCTCCCTACATAATTCAGCGGAGGGCGGCTTGGATGGGGAAGGGCTGGGATGGGGTGGAAGTGGCGCCCTCACTGGATCTCGGGGGTAAGTGGGAGAGGACGGGGGTTGGAGGGCGACAGGGATGTTGGGGAGGATTTTGGTTCGATGAAAGGGAAGAAGGGTGACGGAGAGAATTAAAGGCAGAAGAATGATGCATGGTGGATGGGAGATTCGGTTAATAAAGGGGCCGTTCGGCTGTAAAAATGTGTTATACCGGGAGGGAGAGAGAAAGGGATAGAGCATAGGAGGGTTAGGGAAGTGGCTTTGGTTGAAGATACTCTCGAATGGAAAAAGGAGAGAACCTTGGTTTCCGTAGAAAGTGTCAGGGGTTGTTTCCGTGTAAGATTTCGGCGGGGGGGAAAATATTAATTTCTGATTCGCATCCCAATAAAATCAACCCTAACAATGTGACCACTTCAACCATATTTTAACAGTTCATTATGGCTTTGACTGTTTTAGAGAAGAGCTTGAAAGAAATGCCGACATTTTACTTTTGGTGATTTTATCTCTGAATAGAATTGTGATGTCCAGTAAATTAGTACATGAGAAATAAATATCCCACACGAAAAGAATCAACAAAGATCACCCACTAGTGTTAAATATTTTCTTCAACTACACCAATCAGAGATTGGCTATTTAATAAATAGCTTACTTTAGCTAACAAATGCAATGGCAATTAAAAAAAAGGAAATGACCGAATTTTCGTAATTTGGAATAGAAATATTTTTTCCAAGAAATTAGCATCGCAACAAACATCTCGGATTCCTGATGAAAAAGAAAAAAACCATGTCCTTTAGAAATTTCTAAATTTACGTAACTACAACAGACAATACCTTGTGTTTTGGCATTTGCAGATAACCTTTTTTTCTATATTCTCACACCTCACTATTATAAAATTAACTCTTTATGTTAGATATGAATATAAAACTTTCTAATTTAAACTGCTGTACCTAATGTTAAAGTAAAATGAATACGGAGTATGCTTTCAATATTACTTCCACAAGGCATTTCCATTTACTTAAAAATGGAATGCGAAAACAACAGAAAATTATTTCAAAATTGTAGGAATCCGAGGTAGGTTTACAACCGCTCTAACCACTATTGGAAAAAAATCTGATTTACAACTACATATCCCTTGAATAGATCCTTTCAGTGGGTTCCCAGACTGTGAGGCAAGGCTTTTCGATATAGTTTTCCGACTGCAGATATTTTGTGGTTATTGTTAAATATAAAATTTTTAAATACTGATTAACTTTATGAGAATTTTGTAGATATTTTATCCCGTTTTTAAAAGGTGGTGACAGATGTTTCAAAACTAAATCTAAGATAATAGTGACGCAATGTTCTCATTTTCTTAGGATGCGGAAAGGGACCTTATATTTACCACAAATTTCTTGGGTGTTAAGAGGCAGGCACGAAAAAAATAACAATGAAAATACTATGTCAATAAAAATTAATAAAAAAATGATCAGGTTAAAGGTTTTACAATGGTTGATACTGCTGAATTATCTTAAATGATCATCATGCTATTTGATTCACAAGACGCAATTATGACTGTATAAATAATTACATGAACAAGTAAAAATGAATGCCACAATCTGAAATATGGAAACTAACAGAAATTTGCTTAGAGTGTGTTAATTTAAAATGCGCAGGGTAACGGAAAATTTTGCAGCAGCGTGATGATTCAGAGGAGATTTTTTAGGTGGGTATAAAATAAACATTGATGTGTGTACTCCATGTGTGTAAAAATTCAAAAGCCGCCTTTGGATATCTGTCATATACAAAAAGCTTGCAGGAGTATTTTTAGTTCGGAACATACTCTACACAATTATGCGGTGATTTTCTCCAGTGAGTGGTGTTCGATAAGGGACCAGATTTCCGGTTTCATCCTCACCGTATGATTGGGTACCCTCAAATAAAATGAAAACCATTTACTCCATATGATACGAAAACTTTGCAGAAAACTGCAAGTAGTGTTGAGGAAGTAAAGCGTCATGTATCACTTGATTGTTTATTTACAATATTCCTTTACAAATCTTACATATTGGTGCAATGAAAACTCGGCTACGCAAACCTAAACTGTAAATATTGTGGGGCAATAAAAGTAAAAAAATTGTAAACTTTCTATACTGATATTGCTAAACAACATTTAAAATTTATGAGTTTTGTTGTGTAGTCATACTGTTCCGAGCTTCGTAAAATCTTGAATTGGCATGCATAGTGTTTCAGTTAAACCTTTGTTAAGATATTTAATTGCGATTTACTGATACCATTTCACAGGGACATGCATTTTCGCATGCATGGCCAGTTAACTCAATCATTAAATATAATTATTACATGGAAATATTTAGGTAGCAAAAATTTGTAAGTCATGAAAAATTTCTGACAACAGGAATCTTCTCCAAGGAGAAAGAGAACACGAATTATGACATGAACGTGAATATATTATCAATGCTTATATTCTTTCCTGTTAACTTTTAACATTTTTTTGGAAACCAAGAAAACAGATTTTAATCTTAAACACTGACATTACACTTTTAGTATGAAGTGATTTCATAATCACTTCATACTAAAATACTTAAATTTTAAAACAGAAAAAACGACCCACGCCTAAATTATTTTCCCAGACATTGTTTACCTTAATTTATGAGTAAATATCCCTATGAGTTGGCGACATGCTTAGCGCGAATTTTTTATGCCCATAAACTGGTTTCGTGAACGCTTTGTAGCACTTCTTTGAGCTGGTTTTTGGAGCACTGAATCTTTGAGCACTGGTTTAGTTACGCACATTTCATTCCATACACCCCTTCATCCCTTCTCCTACCCAATGATGTGCGGAAAACGGCGCCGGGAGATAGTGATAGGAAGGGTGAGGAAGGAGAGGGAGAAAACTTAGTCGAGAGGATGCTGAGAATCCTTCTGAAGGTTTGAGATGGACATGGAGGGAGGTTTCCGCGTGGCTGGAAGCATTGGAGAACGGGGTTGGGTAGCATGGGAGAAGGCAGAGGGCAATAAATCGAAGAGGCGGCCGGTGGGAGGGAGTAGGATACGGAATACAGGGAAGGAGATGCCTCGGCGGTGGGAGAGTTGCGTGTGATTGATCCAGTGTTGTTTTGCTCTTAACCCATACTCCACTCACGCACTCCCCTCAAATTCCCTCCTCCCCAACCCACTCCCTCAACCACCCTCGCACCCACTTCTTTCTTCACTCCAACCCTTTTCAAACCGTACCTCTTTCTTTTATTCCGTTCCAATTTTTTTCTTTTATTTTGATCACTCGTTCATTTCATCTTGCTGCTTTCCTACTGCTCCCTACCCCCTCATCCTGCCCTCTTTCTATCCTCCTCTCTGCCCAATACGAGTTCGCCGGGGTAAACGCGCGGACTGATGTGGTTTTGTCATGAGAGACGGGGAGCACAGGAATAAAAAATAAAAAAGAAACATCACGGGAAAAGAGAAAAGAGCGAGGGGAATAAAATGAAGGAAAAGGAAAAACAATGGAGGGAAAAGAGCGTAGTTTTGTACTATATTGCGCACCGAAAACAAATGAAGTGAGATATTCGAATTCGGATGCGATTCGACTTTTGAAGTATTGTGGTTTGTTTTTTCTCGCCATCCTTTGCTCCCGTTTCACATTCTTTTTCTTTTATATTTCTATTCCTCAAGTTACATGTCCGTTTAAAGTATTTTACTCACATTTTCTTTCCTTTATTTCTTGTTTCTCTCTGAAAATTAAGTGTAAATGCATGATTCAGAATGTACTGCTGCAAGCCGGTTTTGGTGGGCTTTCTACAAGTGATCCTTTTCAAAACCCGGATCATGGCTTTCACTAAGTTTGTACGCAATGACCTTATGAAGTAAAAATCTGTAGTTTTAGTGCATGTACGTTATCATTTAAAAAAAGCAAATTTTGTTTTGAAACAACGTAAAATTTATTTAATTAAAATCTTTTCATCCCATTAATAAAGTAATTAAAATTATCAGCTTTGAAAATTCAAGCAAAAGAAGATCGGGAAAACGCTAACAGTAGAAAATTTATATTCCCTTACATATTTATGTTAAAATGCACAGTATAACATTGATGCAAAGCTGGATTTCTTAACGTATTGTAATATTGATATGGCTATTGGTTAATATGGTTAAAACCGACAAATTTACCATGCTCCACCTTCCGATGATTTTTCGTCTTTATTGGCTTAGTGATATCATTACTTTGTTTTAAAGGTGTATTTCTATTTTTTTATCTCTTTTCTCTACACCATCAAGAAAAACAGTCAGTTTATATCGATGCTTATCAGAAAAACTTTTAATATTTATGAAATTTTGGATATTTTATTATAACTTTACTTATCTTCAAACAAAATCACCATAATTTACAATACTTAAATATTTTTGGTATGTAACTTATTATATAACATACGCTTTCAATAAGTTCGAAAAATTAATTATTATATTAAGAAATCTATTTTGAATTTTAGTAGTATATATAAAAAACTTTTCTAGAAAATGTATTCTTTTAGAATGTAATTTTATCAGAATAGAACCAATATTTAATTATTTTGAAAATATTGTTTATTTGTGCTATCTTGGGCTATATTTAAGCAAATAACACTATGCAATTTACGAGAAACATCTTGGAAAACGCACCATGGTAAACATTACGTTTTTGTTAAGTGCCACGAGTTTTTGTTTTCAAGAACCGAGTTTTTCTTTCACTCCTGTCTCCTTTTAATCCTTCTCCTACTTTCCTATTTGCATATAAATATATCAGTTGTGATACAGAGGATTTTCAAGAAGTTAAATTCACCTTGCGCGACATTGTTTGAAAAAATTGGAGACATTAAAATCGAAATATATACTCACTAAATATGTACACAACGAATTAGAAAATACTGCATTTTATTTTTGACTTTCCAATTTATGAAAACACTGACTAAGAGACACTTTACCCTTTCAAATAAACTCTTTTTATGATGGAAAACTTTAGATCCTTAAAAAATAACATTCGCATGTAACAGAGTATAAGCCCTTCGTGTAAGATAATGACAGAACATATTTGCAATCATTATTTGCCTTCAGCCGAGAATTTATTCATCCACGAAGAAACTAATTCAACGCCGCAATCATTTTCACATATCTCCGAGAATTATCCTATGCGAATACAGGAACCTGCTTATCCCGTGAAAACCATGGCAGAAATGGAGGTTTATCTAGACGATACATTTTTGATCGTGTTCTCCGATATTGCTTCTTTGCGAAAAAAGCTTTCAGGTTTCGAGGGCGTAGAAAACGGCACCCATCTAGTGTCCCCATAATATGCAATTTGCTCGCGTGAAAATAAACAGTTCCGTCTCTCCGCTTCGTGGAAGTACCGACGCGGGAGTTTAGTAAACCTATACAATCCTGTCTGCCAATTTCTTTCCAGGTTCAAAATAGCGTATTCTTATGTATTATATTCCGAAGCTCCCGATTTCGTTTCCTTTGCTTTTTTTCACGGAGAAAGCGAGGAGACGTAACTATTGCAAGGCTCCATGCTAACTCCATCAAGTTCACCTCGCATTCCCACTCTAATCCCGGTGCCATGGCGTAGCCGTCAGCCAATTACACGTCGAGAAGCACTTCCGTCGCGTCGCAGGCAACGGCGATCTCGTCATCATATTCTACGGGAATGAGAAAATCGGTGAAGTGTGAAAAGGGCCGCCTAAAATCAGCAAGGAAACTTTCAGCCAAAATTCCCACCTCAATTTGAAGGCAAATAACAAGGGATAGCATGGTATGTAACAAAATCCAGGCTTCGATATTCTCTCGTTTATTCAGTATTACTTTTTCTCTATTTTTCAAGTATGTGCTTTGAAAATTAATATTTTACTCGGCCAAGTAGCTTAAAAACTACTTCAAAGGCAACAACACACACACACATATATATATTTAACATCAACATTGAAAATACTTGTTCAGTCATTGAAATAAATGCGGTCTTTCGAAAGTATACCTTTAATATATTATACGGGGACAGGTCATACTCGATGGGTACTAAGTCATAAAAATAGCTAAAATGTGTTATCAAACGACATTTACTGTGAGATATCTTTGCCAGGCAATATTAAAAACCAAAATGTATGCATTACAGTGGCGTAAGACGCCTGTTTGAGAGACGTGAGAAGAGAGTTTTTTGGCATTAAGGGTAACCATTAACTACAAATTGATTCCCTACTAATTATTGCAATTAATTATCAACGACTTAGATATTAAAATGTAACACAAATATCTTTTGAAGACTACATTCGAAAAACGCCAAACAGATACTTAGTATTTTGATTAGCATTTGGCTCCGCTATACTACGCAATGATAAGATAATTCTTCTGCCCATACTTCAACTTGTGAACGAATTTTACTCTCGCCAGGGCACAAAACAAAGCGAATTATTTCGCCCGGTTTACCACCCAATTCAGGAAAAAATACGATAATTTTTGGAAATCGGATTGAATTGGATCGTAATTTTTTGTCTACTCGCTAAGATCGTCCGGATTTGATCCCTTGTTTCTTTTAACTTATTTCTAGTGTATACACGGGTGTGTGTGCCGTTTGGAGAGATATTCAAGTGCAGAACTTTGCTCGTTTTACGGAACGTTAAACCGTGCTCCCCTCGGATCCATTCGTTAAGACTTGAGTGTAGGCTAATGCCCACTCACGGTTCTCTGTTCTATTATTCCTCCTTCGCTTCTATCCCTTCTGACTACTTGACCTAAATGGAAGAAATGACTTCAGAGGTCGTGTGTCCCGTGCAAAAAGTAATAAAGAGTTTTCCTCCTGGAGTGAGTGCTCCACAATGTTTGAAGCAATCTCTCGCCGAGAAAACAAGTGGTGCATTCACGAGAACTAGAAATTTCATGCTCTGAGCTTATTCAAAATAAAGTTATAAAGGAAACCATTATATTTGCTGGTTTTCAAGTAGGGATTAGCTACCTCTAAGGATACAAACCCTTCTCCATTTCTAATTGAAGCTAGACCTACAGTAGAAGAACAATATCGTAGTGTAATTGGTAGTTGAGGCTCCATCAAATCTGCATTTGATTAAAGATTCATTTCCAAACCACACAAATTCCTCATTTGCAAAATTTCAACCATGAGAATTTGGCTGAATCAGCCTAGTCTTTATTAAAACGCTAGAAATAATGCCAATATACCATATTTCCTCCTTTAAACTTTTAATAGCCTGTAAATTAACTGTAATGTCCTAGTGTATTACATAAACTTGTGTTTTTATATTATTTAATCACCAAAGAGGCCGGGATAACTATTTGTCGTAAATGTATGTTATATTAAATTGATATCAGCCTAACGATTAAATCGTGGAAATGGAATATGATACTATGATGTAAAATATGGGAACACACATAGATCTAACTAACAATCAAGAGCACCGTTATTCGAATAGGTAAAATAGATTAAGTTGTGTGAAATCACGATCCCATCACCACTCATGTTACGTTCCATACGATATACCAAACTCAGCTGCATTCTACTCAAGCGAGTATAATGCAGATCGGAAACGACTCTGGTATCTTTGCAAACGCCCTGTATTTAATGCAAAAACTATCGTAATTACAACTCATTTCATTTTAGTTTTCTTTTCTTACTAATATAAATTCTAATGCCGCTCAAGCAGTTTTTCATTTTACTTACTGCATAAATAACTACTACAGCATCTCTTCTCCACTCGCTATTTGAGTTTTCGGTTTTCTTACAGGCTTGAACAACTAAGACAGGGTTATTGTAAAAAAGAAAATTATGTTATAATTAAAAATAAATTTAGCCTACTCGATAAACATGTGGCTTTTTTGTGTGCTTGCATTGGAAGCATTAATTATACATGCGACTATTCAGTTTAACGATGTTTTCGTCATTTTTCCTTTCTTCGCAAACCTATTCTCTGTCTTGCGATGGTGGAAAACAGGGACGCGAAGGGGAAGGGGCCGGGAAATCGTTTTGCTCGCACCACCATCTTATCCCGAGTGTTTTCCTCGGCATTGCCTAAGCGACTCGGAGGGTATCAGGTGTCTCTTGACGTTCTGAAAAAGCCCTTCGCAAAGGGTTTTATGTGCCCCGTGCCGCCGACTCCCCCTACTCGCTCGTGTCGCCCTCGTCGTCTAAGGGAGAGAGTAAAAGAGGAAGGAAAAGCGATGAGTTCAAGCCGACCGGAAGAGGTTTTAAATCACGGTGATCTTTTATGCAAGTGATTGCAGGAATCTACCCTTCATGCTCTTGACGGGAAGCCAAAGGAGCAGTGTCTATCCTGCGGTACGAGAAAGAACGAGGAGTTTCCCTGAAAGATTAAAAAGAAAGATTACTCGTTTTCACCCCATTCCCGTAAGATTTTAACCTCCATTTTGAGTTTCTATTGACAATATTTTTTCTGTTTATTCTCTCTAATACATAACGCTTAAGAGCAGCATACGGAAATTACTATAATATGAGTTTTTATTTTGTAATTGCTAGCCTTAGAGTAATAAAATATTTTAACGTTACACGTTCACCTTCTTCGAGGTCCTTTTCCTAGGTTCTATATGCTTTCAAAAATAAAATATATCTCTCATTATTATACATACTACGCGTATGCAAATCGACCTAATTTTCATTCATATTTTAAATTTCATTTTGACTATGAATTCCACGAAATTTTCTTTTGAAGTAAATTTACAATAATTTAATTTAAGAAAGACTTCGAGTGCTTAGTTTAAGTTCTGAGTTTTACTAAAACATTTCGCCAAAATAAGCATTTGTTTTGAAATATTAAGCCTAATGATGCCTATTATACTCCCAAAAGAAGGGATGTTGCACTCAATTTTTTAATACCGGTAATGCTTGTATTTTTAAGTGCAGGTATAGCCAAATCACCCATAAAGATAAGCTTGTATCTAAATTGGTTTAATGGAGCGAAGTATTAAGACAGCCGAAGGTAGTTTAACGTGCTTCATTCTAAAGACTTATACAGATTAACTTACCCCGCGATTTAAGGGATGGAGCTGAAACATGTGTGCAGTGTACACGGAAAGAGTGTCTCCTCCAAAACAAAAACCACTCGGACCCGAGGCGTGACCATTGAGTACCGCAGCCAATTTGAAAAAAATAATTGATTATAAATAATCCACAATTATTCCACATAAATCAACAGCCCATGCTGATGTGCCAAAAAATTAATGAACCATCCGTTTTTTTTTCAAATATTAACAAGAAGTTACTACTACTTTTAAAAATCATAACCGCTTCCTTCTAAAATTACTAAAATGAGAAATACTTGCAAAGGCATGGTTTTCATTCGAATTGGAAAATTTTATGTTGGTTTTGCTCCCGTAAACATATAATTTTGTGTCTTACTTTCTGTACAGTAATTTTCTTAATAATTTAAAAATATCATATCACATTAGTTTTTTCTATGAAAAATAGAATGTCTTTAACTAAGTGACTTCGCTTATATTTTTAGACAATCAATAAAGATTTTATTTGTTTCACTGTCAAAAAATAGGTTTCCTCATGCGGTAAATTAGAAATTTAAAATTAGTTTCAACAAAAACACTTTTCAAAATATGGAAACAAAATGATTAAATGCCTCCTATCGAATTTCGTTCACTTCACAATGCAAGACAATGAACGTAGTTACAAATAATCGATGAGTGGCTGCGGCGTAAGATAACGCGTCGTTGCCATGCTAATTATAAAGTACTGGACCTATATCTTTCGAAGGCACTATCACAATATCTATCGTAATTATGCTTGAGCTAGTTTCATTCCAATGTGCTATTTGTTGAAATATCTAAAGACAGACCAATAGATACGGAATAATTAGGTTAACTTTATAAATTAAAATAATATAAGCTAAAACACCATTTTATACGTAGTTTTTATAATTACTGGTAAATAATTTACCCTAAAAATGTGTACCATAAAACTTTTCAATTGTTTTTCGTCAAATTAAGTAATCGTACATCAATTTTTTTATTTATACATGCATATTTTTCTTCACTCCGAGCTCACTTGGAAGAAAACGTTTCCACAAACTTCTTTAGCCTCCTCCCGCTGGTGGGTACACTTCCCGGACGATATCTCATCCCGCTTTATCGTTGACTGTAGAGAAGGAAGTTGGACTGCCAACGAGGAGGTGGTTCTGATGATGATAATGACGAGGGGCGATGCTCATGGCGTTCGACGCACGAGACGGTGATGACTTTACGGTTGCCGTTTATCTTATCGCGCTCCGCCTGCCTATTTTCGCTCTCCAAACAGTCAGCCCAAAAAACTATCTGGAGGAAGTAATTCGTGAGGCCAAACAGGTGATGCAAGGGAGAGAAATGGATAGCAGAAACAACTCGCAAAAAGCATGAAAAACCAAAACGACCCGACCGGATTTTTCCTTTAGAGGAGGCAAATTTACAGTGCTTCGCTGAAGTGCTGACGCTTCGGAAAATTATAGGGTGCTAACAAAATAAGCTTCCTTTCAAGAGATTGATGAAAACGCATACCGTTCTAATATGCACGCGGCGTCAGGAACTACATCAATTTCATTATTAATGGATCGCTCCCCAAAATGCAAAACTAATGCAACAACGGCCTTTAGCAAAATTTACTTTCTTTCACCTTGTCCGCCCAAGATAGTATTCACAGTAAAAAAGGAATATTTCCTTATTGTCTTTCTTTCCAACTATATCTTTATTTATTGAACTTTAAGGTTTATTTAAAAAGCGATATTTTATCCAAGCAAGATTTTGTTTTAGTCTTGTTAAGAGTCAGTGTAACAAAAATATTTTTCTACATACCCGAATTAGGCAACATCGGCAGTTGTATGGCGATAAGTTCAAGGATCAGTATAATCAAACCTTATTACTGTACGCAAGATGCGACTAAAACCCATCGAAATATAATTATGAATAAGAATGTTGAATATCAAATTGAGATCTAGTGTAAAATATGAAAAAGTAGTTAAAAGAGGTTTACAGGGTAAAAAGGAAATATAATTAAAACAATGATATCGATTCGGCACATCTTGAAACATATTTTTGTATTAGATAGACAAATACAAGTAATGAATGGAAGATTTTCACTAGTAAGACTAATTTTCCAGTACAAGGTGTGATCAAAAATCATGTACATGTACACAAGCCAACTTAGGAGAAATATTTCATGGAAGATATTAGGGCCTATACATGATTATAATGCCTAAAAGTAGAAAAGTAGGTTATATTTTGTTAATATTTAGGTTGAATTATGTCGACGTATTTTTAAACATTTAACTTAATAAACATTTAAAACTCTTTATAATTCTAAGAAATTAATATAGAAATTGTTTCAGTTCAACATGCGAGAGGTAGGAATATTTTCAAAAATAGAAATGATTTTAAATTAAAGTGCGTTGGATGTAAAAGGAAGAAGAAAGGTCGCTATTCGCCTTAATTAAGCTTGATTTTCTCTTCAAGAGAGGTTAATAGATCTGATCTGTTTGATGGACAACATATTTAGCATTAAAATCGATTATAAACTGCAATATTACTGGTGCTTAACTTCAATCAAACTCTGAACAGGATCTGCGGTCAGGGATATCAATTGCAAAATCATTCTATAACAATCAAATGTTAAGGTAGGCAAGAAAAAAATGTAAAATTCTATAAATTCATCGGTTCATAAGGCACTTCACTTATTTCTAAGCTAATAAACATGTATTTAGGTTGGGTTGTGTGTAACACCCATGGTGACCATATTTTTTCCTTTCGATATGAATTTGAGAGGCTTAAAAAATTGACTTAACACCAACTTCTACGGAAAGAAGTTTCCACTATTTGAAAAGTAAACATAAAAGCAGAGACGATTTTTTCAATCGTATGAAAAGCTTATATTTCTTCTTCCTAAATCATTCACCAATGGAAAGTCCTCTCTCTCATCCGAACAGGCGGAAAATGCTTTCGTTACGAGCATTTTGAGTGGATATGACACACATCCACTTCGAGCATTAAACAGACACAAACCTACTGGTTGGAGCTTTCGAAACATCCACTCAAATCTACAACTATATATCAAAGCTGTGATATCGCAGACAGTCGGAGAGAATTTTCAGAGCTCGTAAAAGTTGAAAGATTTCTTTACATTTTTTGACAGGTGTGCATATGGGTGCTAAAGCCCTCCTAAAATCCGTATGTTATCGATTTTGCGGCACTAATCCCCGATCAACGGCGACTAAAATCATCCACGGCGGACAGAATTCGCCATCCACAGCGAGTTACGTGGATTTATCACCACGAGAGCCGCACGTGGCGCAAGTCAATTGACGGTCGACGGGTATATTACAATACGCGTGGCTGAGGTACACCTGCATGTGAAATGCACATGTATATAGAGGTGTGACGGGTTTTGTTCGCTCGCACGGTCGTGCACCCAAAACTCATTTTGACCGTCATGAACTCTTGACGCCATTAAACGAGAATTTCGTCTCGCCTTCCTGCCTATGAGCGCATGGTTGTTTGAGTCGAGATCCAAACCGCAGACGACCAGAACTCATTTAATTGCCAGAAACTCACGCGATATGAAATTCCTAGCTCCCAAAAAAAAATTTTACAGAATTTTGAAAGTTTTCTTCCACCGCTACATACAGGATTGCACAAGTATTTGCGCTGAAAATCTAACAACTTAATTTTTCAAGAAACTATAATAGTAACTTTAACGGAGTCACCCGCTATTTGTGCATTATAATGAACTTAATTTTTATTGCGTTCTTACTTATACGTATAAATAGCTCACTGAAAATTTGAATTAATTCAATGCATATAAATGTATAAAAATGAACATATTCTGGAGTACTATAATGAATATCTTGTGTATAAAATTCACATAAAAGATGGAGTTTGAGCAAAGTAATTTAACGCTAATTATTAAATGAATATTTTTTTCTCATGAGCTTTCTTGACTAGCAGATAAAAAATTGATAATGTAGGTGAACGAACTCTGTAGCAATTTTTGCAACGAATTTATAATCGACGGTTCATAAGAATTATCACTGATATTATTTAGTTAAAGCAGGTGGTAAATGATACATTTTTTATTTCATCATCATTTACAACTTTTTTCAGGCTAAGACTAGCCACTTCTCTGCCAAGAGATTCCTTACCCAATGGATAACCATCGAACAAAATATTAACCCTTATGCAAAAGAGACAGCCAAAAGAGGCAATAAATTTTCTGCATTCCTTCAGCCTAAGAATATTTTGTTATTTGGCTCTACACGAGTGTAATCCAGATAGTAACCTCCGTTTTCGTGTAGCGTGAGAACTAGTGGAGAGAGCTGAATGGTTGCTGTATTGACGAACACAGTAGGTCAGTACGCCTCGAGCTGCAGTATTTGGAAGGTCTTGCCCCTTGTCATTTGCTTACAATAGCGAGTCAAAATGAACAACACAATTGAATTGCCCACCAAATGGTTTGTCAAGAAAGTAACCTCCGTTATACAAGATATGTCGTAACCTAACTTTTCTGTCATATTTCCATGCAACAGAGTCCTAGTAATCCGTGGAAAAAGATTTCAGTTATCGCAAAACGATTTTCACAAAATTTTCCATCAATTTTCAGGTGCAGTTCATTGTTCACCACAGAACATCATTGAGATACAGAGTCACTTTTTAATGAACGACAACACTAACGCACACCTGTCACTCATCACATATGACTCGTACAGACCAATAATTTTCCCATGAATTTCAGTAGTTTTGAAGTTTTTTATCAGTAAAAACCTTATCACGGAAGGAACTTCAAATTTGGCGGGAACTTCGGGTGCATTGTCCATTTAGACTGGCTATTGTAAACAAACGACAAGTGGCGCGACCTTCCAAACACTGCAGTTCGAGGCATGCTGACCTACTGTGTGCGTCAATATAGTGACCATTCAGTTCTCTCCACTAGTTCTCACGCTACACGAATACGGAGGTTACTATCTGAATTACCCTCGTATTATTAACAATGAAGGTTTATCAGGAAATAAATTTCCAATTAAATTACAATTTAAATATTATAAAATTTTGATTTCGAATTTTCCTTATTAAAGACTAACCGGATGTTTTCGTTTTAAAATGAAAAAATCTGCTCTTTTTATTATCAAGCATAACAAAACTTAATACACGCAACCTATCGTTTATCACAATTTCTAGATCTGCTCATAATACGAGTACATCGTAGGTTTAGATATTCTGTGTGACGTAGGTTCGTGCCTCAGACAAACCGAAATGAATGCCAAAAGAAAAATTATATGGTGGCACATGATCTTTCGTTATGGAAGCTTTGAAAATAAAACTATCTCTAGTAATGATGCAATGTTCAATTTCTTCCAGACAAGTCCCTGACAAAATTCAACTGCCACGTTTTGATGAGCGGAAAATGCATGGGTTTCCTTGCTTCCTCACTCCGGTCTTCCCATTCCCCGTCATCCGCCATCTCCACCATCTCATTCCCAAGCGATGACATAATTTCCGAACATAATCCATTGCGAAATGGCGCCACACTGACCTTTCGGATCGAGATGTATGCACGCGCGTTTGGACAGAGACAAGATAAGCCACCGGTGTCGGAGCAACGGTAGAATTGAAAGTTACGGCGAATGGATGGGGAGAGGGGACGATGAACCCCTGTCAACCAGAGTCGGTAATTAAAGGAGCTCTTTTGAGAGATTGAACGAATTTACGGTGCTGTATCGTATGATTAGGGAGCGAGCACTTCGCTATTCCGTCGCAATGTCCCCTTTCACCCATTGTCGTATTATCTCCCGTCGAAATAGCACTAACTTCTATCCGCAGTTATCGTCATCAAGCGCCAAAATAATTATCCCTTGATAATGCTAATGTTAAATAAATGCACGGAAATGAATTATAATTTATTTTCAGTAGCGATACTAATGAAACTTTCCCAAAGTTTTGTTTGAATGAATGATTACGAAATCGTACGAGCGAATATGTTAGAGAAAGGTTATGCTTCTGTAAAATGCATCCTGATTATAACATCAAAAGTAGTATCATTGAGATGTGTCCTCAATATTAGCGGAAATGAAAGAAATAATAGAATCGCTGCACGTCAGCGTCATTGAAGTGATGTGTGTATATAAAATAAGATCCAAATTCTCACTTGTATATGTATGTGTAAGGAACGTACTCACATGACCAAATTCAGGGAATACAAAAAATTATTTTAATAATTATCCATATTTCCAACGAAATTTACAGGTAAATAGTGATATAAATGGCAGGCGAAAAAATTATTATTGCAAATCAAATATTCTGTTGACAATGTTGATTATTAACAGATTAAATTTTGTGAACATTAATTTAAATAATTTGTTTAAAACTATTTAATTCCAAATATACGACAGCAAAATTCTTTAAGCGCTAGGCTCGGCCATTTATTTATAAATTAACCATATTGATCAATTTGCTGAAATTACCTTAAAAGATCACGCCATATCACCAGTCATGAAGTCTCCTATATTCTATATTTTATTGATGGAAAAATCACCACTTAAAATTACAAACGTGGTCACAAAACGAAAACAAGTTGTAAACGTTTAACTGAAAATCAGTTTGGCTCGTAAATTAGGCGAACGTCAGGAGGATAACTAACAATAGGCGATAAATAATGTTAAATGCTATTCTGTTCCATCATTATTAGACTCTATTGTCATCATTTTTGCCATGAATTTTAAGTAATAATAGGGAACTAAAAATTCCTCCTTGAGATTAATTGATCTTTAGCCTTATGTAGCATTTAAATATATTTTAAATAAATTAAAAGTTACCTACTTAAATGTTTACGTGTGGTGCTTTAACTAGTACCAATAATCCTTCTTATGTAAATTCACTGACTTTAAAGTATGTGTAATTATGAAGAAGAGCAAATGCATTTGCACATAGTTTCATGCTAGACAAAATATTTAGATATTGATTAAAAGCAGCGCAAATCTGACAACTACCAACTCCTAAATGTGTGGTTATAAGTACCAGCAAGAACTATTTGTCCATTTTTAGTAATAATAGCAGTGAGTTAAGGTAAACTAACCTGGGTCGTATTGATTAGTGTATAACTTCCCTGCCTCTTCAAAAACAGCGTTCATATGGCATATATTTCGAGAAGTCGGTGAATGTAGATCATATTATATATATATATATATATATATATATATATATATATATATATATAGTTTATCAATCATAATAAATTGTCACATTTCCAAAAATAGTATAATTATAAAAATCAATATGATAACGAATCTATGATTACACCGATTTTCTAATTACATTTTGACCCTTACAATATAAAAACATCTAATGGTAATAATTTGCAGTGGAAAGTATGCGTAAGAAACGATGGAAGTGCAACTGGAAAATTCATAATAATATTTTGAAATAAGACGCCGAAAATGAAGAAAATTCCTTTTGGAAGACTTATTCCATACTTGATATTTTTCTGGAATTGACATAGGATTTAGAGTTGAAGAGGAATAAAGCCTTTTGAAGGAGACATCCAAAAATGAATTAGTATATTTGTCATGGCTAATACCTTTTTCATGATGATCTCACTATTATAAAATTATATGGCAGTATTCCTATGTTAAACTCACGCCACTGGGTTCGTCTTCAAATAATTAAGGAACTCGTTCAATGGTAAAAATCTATGATTGTAAATATTTTCGTTTCATACAAATTTGAACAATCGGCAATGAAAAATAAATCAAAATGAAATAAGGTTTGAAAAGCTGGGATATGCAAAATGAGTGACAGACAAAGATTATTGCAGTGACAGCTGGACACTGTTCGACAGCCATTACAACGCGAGTGATCATTCGATGCAACGCATAAACCTTCGACCTCCAACCCCCACAGGTTTGTTGAGTGGGGATGTTAATACCCCCTGCCTATATTCCTAGGATTTTAGGGGCTTCGCCCTCCACCCTTGAAACAACCCCTACCCATACACCCTATATCCGTAAACCCCATGTATCGCACAGGTGGCCTGACAGAGGGAATGGCGTGTTGCTCTTTCCCCCACCTCCCAACCTCCTTCATCGTAACTCCTGTGAGATATAGCCTGCTGCAGGTTTAAATTCCATGAATCCACGGTACGGAGTGGTAGGCTTCACTGATTTGATCGAAAGAGACGGTCATGAATGTCCCCCGAGTTGGCAATATTGAAAGAGGTTGAGGCCACGCTACACTATCGCGAATATTGAGCCCCATCCAGAAGGAATTATTTGACGATAGTGATAGAACTACAAACTACTAAAAGTGTCAGAGAGTATGGCTGCGTAGATTTTCGCGGCGGTGGCTTGAATAATTCTACATATTCGGGTTTTCACCGCGCTGTTATTTGAAGGCGACAACAGTTTCGCCGAAGCTAACAGTTTCAGGCTTAACTTTGTGGAATTCCTTCATGGTGAGGGTGAAAGAAAGAGAAAAGAAAACTTTGCACTTCCACAGAGTTTTAATATAACACGACCATGGTTTCGATGCGGCGCATCATCATCAGGCGCATCACCTGATGATGATGCGCCGCATCCAAACCATGGTCGTGTTATATTAAAAGTCTGTGGAAGTGCAAAGTTTTCTTTTCTCTTTCTTTCACCTTCACCAGTTTCGCCGGATGCAACTTCGGCGAAACTGTTGTCGGCTACCAACAACAACGCGGTGAAAACCCGAATATGCAGAATTCTTCAAGTGTGAGAGAAGTTATTGCTAAAATATATGGAAAATTCGCTCATTCGCACTAATCCTTTATCTGTCCTCATGTGTGGATACCACCTTATTAGGAGTGATATAACTTACAGATTAAGCTATTTATGAAACTTCAATTTTCTTAAACATGTAAGATTTGAAGGAAGAAAGGTGCGCAAATAACAATGCTTACTTGTTTATATTATGAATGAAACTCCAAATGAAAGATTAGGTTAAAAGTATTATGCAAAACTTAAGTGACGAATCTATTCGCTTCCAAAACATCGTTTAGAACTGATTGGATGAGAGGCATAAGGGAATGATGTTGAAGTGGACATTTTTTTGGTTGAAATGTATAAGACTTTCAAGCAAATTAGATGGTGTTTTATTATTCCGATTTTGTTGCTTGGGTGAGTAGACCTACAACCAAAGATTCGGGTGCGGCACAACTTTTGGTAAAGATAGAGTTCATATTTTGGTGTATGTTTTTTTTAAAGTATGTTCATGCGTCAATATGAAATACATTGTCTGCATTCAAATCAATAAACTGTCAGAGTTTCATCGCTAATTATTTAGAAAGTTGCAAAATGGGAGGGTTTCATTTCATAAATGGGAATTTTCCACCTAGTCGAAACCGAAAGGTAATTTTATAATGTATTTCGTACCTGCTGTAGCTCTGTAAATTCCACTTTAGCAAAAAATTCATTGTTTTTAGCGCACATATAGTTTTTATATACTTTTTATAAAAGGATAATTAATTTTAGTCATAAGCATTAAATGCATTTTGAAAAACGTGCACGTAAAAACAAGTAAAATGGCACAGACTAATAATAATGAAAAAATTACCTTTTGAATTGGAAATTACTGTGAAAACTTATTACATGAACCTTATTATTCTAATTTCACAATATCTATTCGCTATTTCGAAACAACAATTTTTCTAAATTAAAATGGTTACGTTTATGATTATAGATACATAATAACTCTAAAGTCATTGATATATAACAGTTATAATGACGGATAATTAGTAACCAAACACTTGCGTATTTTCAAAGAGAGAAATTAAAAGCTTCCTGAATAAGGCCGATAAAGAAAAGAAGCCCTTAGTTTTTATGTTTCTGGAGTACTTTGTGTGGTGGAATTAGCATACCTCCTTGTAATAGCGATTAACAAACTTGTTACTTCACAAAAAATATTAATAGCAATACAAAAAAACCTAACCAAGATAATTAATCGTAAAGGAGGGAGACAGCGTGAGTGTTTTTTTTAATTCGCAAACATTGAAACCCAATGCTGATTCATCTAAGTTAAATTATTTAGAGGTATTCATCTGTAAATAACGGACGGGACTCATTTATTAGCAGAAATCATAAACTAAAAATGCAAGCTATCGGCAAGAACGCGACTGCTTTTCTAAGAATCGTTCAGAAAGACATGCCTTGCGGCCTTTCTAATAATAGTGAGCATGCAGATCACCGCATAGGACATGACATGGTAGTAGTATTGTATATTTTAGCCAGTTATGGAGCTAACACTCGTATTTCAACGATTAAACGATCTGTAGGTTACAAGCAACATTTGGTGACCAAATTATCTTCGGCCTCTGCTCGTATTTAAATCTAGAAAGAAAAAGAAATTTCTTGGAACTATGCATGAAACGTAATTTTAAAGAGCAGTGAAGAAATTCAATTCTAAAATGAAAATCGTAACGCCACCAGAATTTCAGAGATCGTCATAGCTGTGTTTTTTCACCTTTAAAAATTTATAGAAAAGTTCTCACAAATATCAGTTGGCATGGCTACCTAAATTTCAGACACACGCAAATTAATTTCTCCAAAATACTCAACTCTGCATTTTATTTCATTTATATTCTTTTCTTTGCAAAGAAATAGCTTTGATGTTAATCATAAGTCCTTTGCCTTTTCAAAATTTTCATACAAATTAGTCCCACATTGGCCTCGCCCGTTCTAGTTTCTAATCTTATCTTTGGTTATATGAGCCCAATTAGCAACTAATGTTAATTGTCTATGGAGCCTCATTCTCCGAGATTCTGTTGACCTCGTCTAAAAGAATTCAGGCAATGATTTTTCTTGTCTAGTACATATGTTTACGCAACTAAAGAAACTAATATCTGACGATTATTATATCAATTCCTTGTCTCTGCTACACCTGACGATGTCCCTCTGCCGTTAGAGATGTTTTCAAAGCTACCATTTTGTAAACATTTGCTTTCGTTCCTTGTTTTGTTCATGAAGGTCTTATTAGCAATTTCATACAATTTATGGAACCTGTTTAGTTTAATACTGGGTGTTACCACATGGATTATGACATTCTATTAAGTATCTACGGTGCTAATTCCAATTTTTGTGTTTTGATCCCTAAATTGTAATGTTAGAAAATACTTAGAGTAAATTTATTACTTTTTAAAGATGATTTATCTATGTTATGATATCTACATCGTCGCCCTAGAGTAATATCTTTGCTTGATTGACAATCCCAAAAAGCACTGTTGACTAAATATTTAACTAAACTGGTTTTAAATTACCTATGACAGGGTCTTAAGTGTGTGCCATTTCATTTCTTTATGAAATTAATAATATTAACATTCAATCTAGAATTCAAAAGTATTATAAATATTATACATGGCTGCCGTGAGTATCTATACAAGCTATGGTTACGTTTGAGGAATTTCATGGAAAAATGGGGGCTCTAAATTTGTCTCTTAATGGGGGATAATTCACCATCACATCAGCTGTTCACAGACGGAAACAGGCTATTTTTCCCTAGCAGGTGCTACTGCACCAATTTTAGCGTAGGGCATGGACACTTGGGATATGAGACCTTTCCATATTAACAGAATTAATGTTGATGATATATAAGACATATTTTGGCTCCTTGCTAGGCTGATGAATCATAGAATATCTCACAATTTCATTTAATGATAATCAAGGAAAATTGGACTCAAACTGTGTTTAAGTAGTAAAGGCAGGAAATTATTTTTTCACTTTATGAAAACAATTCCTTAAATGTAAATTGGAAGCATAATTATTAATAAAAAGTACAAAATAGAAATGTAACTTTCTACAAGCCTAAAACAGTGAGGACTCATCATTAGAACGAAATTATCCTGTCATGAAAAATTACCTCACAAGTACTCAAAAGAGCATTCTTAATTCCCGCTTCACAGCCAAATGATTGACATTTGATGGACACATACTGCCAAACATATGCTCCCCTTCCTTCTGTTCATATGTCCTCTCAGTCTGACCTGAAGAAGGCCTCGGAGTAGGCCGAAATATCAAACAATCTACAATGCGAGTGTTCTTTTACGTGAAATCTATGTTATTCTGGGTTCTATTGCCCCGTAAAAATGTTATACTGCTCTCGTGTGTACTTTCACATCATCGGTATATATATATATATATATATATATATATATATATATATATATATATATATATATATATATATATAAACTGCCATAAACGGCCGAAAGCCTAAACTTTCTGAAATGTGAATACATAGAAATATATTATTCATATATATAAATATATATATATATATATATATATATATATAAATGTATATGTATGGACACATAATAATATAATAGTACTTTAATCACCTACCTATTCTTGCTTCTTAAGGAAATAGAGATTATTTTTAGGGAGGAAAACTTACAGCGAACTATCGGTTATTGACACTAAATTATTAAAGAAAGAAAAACGCATTTTGACATTCTGATTAGGGCATCGAAGCATTTTTTTAACATCGTCAGCGAAAAACATGTGTGAATTCCATTTATTACTGGCACACTAACAAAAAATACATTTCAAAAGCACATGTTCACGACGCATATATATCAAAAATACATCTCCCACCTCCCATATGCTTCCAAACAGATGTGGGCATGCCTCTTCTCCCCCTGCAGGAGCACGCGGCCGAATAAAAAAATTACGACCGAGATAGCGAATTCCTTTCCTCGCCCGTCTTCCCGCCTGCGAATCGTCAAAATGGACCGAGGCGCTTGTCACGCGTGCTTGTACTTACAAACCAGCTCAGCATGTCCGCCCCCAGCCACCATATCGGACTCGGCGGATCCACGGGGTCGGGGGCTATGGCCTCGCTGGGGGAGGGCCCGGGGGCCCCCACCCCTGCGGGCCCCGCAGCCGTCGTCACAGCCGCCGTCGCCGCAGCGCCGCCCCCGCCAACGATGGCCCCCGCCAGGGCCGGGGATTCCACCTCCAACCCGAAGAAGAAGCCCTCTTCCTCGACCCCGAGACCCAAGGCGTCCTCAATACTTCCGGGCCCCACGGCGCCGGCGGTCCCACACGACCCACTGAACCACGGTGCCTCACCACCGAACAGCGATCCATTCGACGGGCGAGACTTTCGTTGTTCCCATCATACGCGGGCATACGCACTGGGGCATCTCGCGACGTTCACGTGTTTTCTCCGAGAGAGGAGGGGGTGAAATAAAGCCAACTATAGCCACACTATTCCACGTGCTGCTTCACGCTAGCCGTACACTGGTTAATATTCCTTTGGACGTTTCACTTTCACAGGTAAAAGGCGTGGGTACCTCTGCTCCGTCTTAAGGAAGAGTACACCGAAGTTTTCTGCACTATCCCATTCGACCGGGAAAGCTAAGCGGGACGCATAAAGGAACACGACTACGTTAGGCCTGCTGGATATCTAGCAACTTATTCCAAATATCTTCCTACAATTAAGGATTTTGACGCGAAACGCCAAAAGTTAAAGTCAGCGGAGCGACAAACGAATATTACGCACATAAAAAGGGTGGAGATGACGAAGAAGTTTTTACGGAGGGAGCAGAACGTTGGTGATTTCTCAATGCTTCTTCGATGTTGCGTGAAAGACTGGTTTTTACGGGAAGGAAAGAGGAAAAGGAATGGACGAAAAATCCTTCCCTTTCTTTTCCCCGAGTTATTTTTCGACCGGGAAGACGGGGAAGACCCCTCCAAGCGCCACTACAGGAAACGGGATCCACGTGTTTGGTGCATTACGTAGGAGTGCCGTTAAAGCATCCCACCCACTCTTTTACTCCCGCCTAACCTCAGCCTCGACTAACACAAGCAATCCGTGTACACAAAAGCGATGTATATCTTCTCCTCCTGCACTCCCCACGCTACATCGGACGAACCCGAGAGTGAGAATGATTCAGCCGAATGCAAAGAGCTCCGATGCAAAGGCATCGATCAGGATCGAGACGAATTCCCAAACACTGACATGGACGGGACGAGTACCAGTTTCACACACATTTATTGCAGATTAATTATTTTGTGGTTAGGACACAGCACTAAGTACTCAACCATAACTATAAAGTCCTCACGGTAATTTCTGTAAATAGTCGACAAATTTTTAATTTCTGTTTTATCAAAATTTTATTCAATTTCCAAGTTCCTATCAGTTTGTATTTAACCACTGTGGGCTATTTGACTGAACCAACTTGGACTTCGTTGGGGGAAGGTCATCAAATTTATTATTTTCAAAGCTTAAAATCAGTGGTGTTGTATGTTTGTATTTGCGTACAAGATATTTTCAACCACTTCATTGCTGTATGCCTCACTACGCAGAACAGCCACCTCAGAAGTCGAATGGTTTCTCGTTAGACGGGGCACAGAAGATGAGAAAGTCCGTGTTTTCTGCTCCCTCTTGATTCTTTCACGGAGCCGTTTCGATCACAAGCCAGGCGGAGTGAGTAGAGGGCGCCGAAAGGCGGACCCGAGCGAGTTCGACTGTGATGCTACTCTCCCGCTCTCCAGTCAAGAAACAGATGACTAACACGTGCCGCCCTCGCAATCCCATCCACTCATGTTTCCTATTTTTTTCCGGAACACTTAACGGCAGGGGGATGGTTTTTCAGAAAAAAAATCCGCGACACCAAGCACGCTCACTTAACACGGGAATGTTTTCCCCTCTCGCTTCCTCCTTTCACACCCCTTACTTTCCTCTGGAGTGGGGGATTTCTCAAAGAAGAAATCAAGTCTCTAGAGGCAAAGGAGATGAAGCGAGAAAGGGAGCACTGTCGGGCAGATGAGACGACAAGCGCGAGATCCTTGCGCACGTCGAAGGACTCGAAAACTTCCTTAATCCTAAAATTAGGTAAACTGTTGTCGCACGTCACTTTTCTGAAATCGCCACAACATCCAGGATTCCGCTCCGTCTTGCGCGGGTCGAGGTGGAATGGGCACCAACCAAACAGGGAGGCTGTTAGAAGACGCGGAATGGAGCGTTGGTCCAAAGGGGGTGTTTCAAGAGCACAGTCCGGGCAGGAGGACTGAGATATGAGTCCAAATCCAACGGAGATAAATAAACTTGGAATTGTTATAGGTGAAGCATATGCTGTAAATCCAGAGTTCCGAATGAGATGTGGAATTGCCACAAAAATTGGACTCAATACTTGAGGATGATTTGAAGTTGGAAGAGAAAAATCTTAGAGTAATCACAAGCTTGGTTTTTTTTGGATTTCTTCGTAAACTTCTCCGATGTCCGCCCTATGTATCACACTCACTTTTCTTGGTCCGTAGTACGTCAAGAGCTCATCAACCTTGTTAGTTTAAAGGGTTTTTCACGTTTTAAGTACACAGCTTCAGATTATTCCATGTTTTGGTGGATTAAAAAAACGCATCATGCATCAGAAGGGGGAAAATCCTCGTGCGTATTCAATAAACCACTCCCCTGAGTCAACCTGCTCCGCGCCCACCCCCGTACGTTGGTGCCTTTTCAAAACGCACGCCAACGCGACTGGCGACAGACTGAACCACGAGGCGAGATCTGTGAGGTACCCGCGGTAGGGGAAGATGTGGGATGGTGGGGAGAATGAAGAAGAGGAAGGAATAGAGGGAGACGGCAAAGAGGGGTGGAGGGAAAGGAGACTTGGGTTCGGGGGGAGGGGGAGAAGAGGGAGAAATAGAAGTAGTGGAGGCGTGTGCATGTGTGTGGAGGGGATGGAATAAAGAAAACGACTTTGAATACGTCTGGAGAAGGGGCGGGGGAGAGGGGTGTGTGAGGAGCCTGAATTACTAGGGGTGAAAGGGGGAAAGGGAGTCCAAGAGGAATGAGAATGAGGGGAATGTTTTCGCGGTGGGGAGGGTAAGATGTTAAGGAGATGTGTAGTGTGGGGTTGCAGGATAACAAATAAAAGAAGGGGTGAGTTTTCAGAGTCCCCAAGATTTAGCAAGCGAGGAAGGGATAGAGACGGGAAAGGAGTCCTGGCTAGGGAGTGGATTAAGACCATAGCTGGGGGTGGAGAGCGAGGTGCCGACTTAAAGAGAGGTGGAAAAGTACGGTTTGAGATGCGGAAATAGGCGTGGCTCTGGGCCTTACGACCCTGAAGGAGACCTTTTGCGTGGTGTCTTGAAACCAATGAATTCGTTCGCGCTATCGAAACATCCTATCACATTTAATGATAGTATGAGCCTATAGCATGCTTAGTAAACCAAACTAAGGTGATTTTTTACCAAATGGATTAGCGTCGAACTAATACATTAATGTGCTGAAACATTACAATCCTCAATCTCAGCAGCAAGAATTCATCTAGAAGTGTTTATTCGAATACTTTAGGTGAGTACTCATTTTTCTACTGTAATTGCTGGAATAAAGCAGGATGCTTTCAATATGTTTTTGAAAATTTGAGTAATATGTATTTAATTAAAACCATGGTTATGAAACGGATTACGGCTTAAATATTTCTGTGCCTGATGTTATTCTCATTATTATTCCCTATTTTAAAAATGTTAGCATTATTATCCTAAGAAATTTTGCCACAATACAATGGATTTTATTTTGTAGCTGTCCCAGGTGACAGAATAGACCCTTAGGCTCATATAAGGCGTTTTAGTCACCTCATGTTATGTCCTTAAACCGAAAAACCATTGAATTGTAAATTACCAAATCAAGAGCTGGCACCCCAATAGGAAAATTTTTACCATTCATCGAACTCTGATTTTAATATTGTGAATGGCAGACCCGATTGCCACATTCATTCAGAAGGTAGAAAGCTGTGTAGGCGTGTGAACATATCATTGTCAATCAAAATATGTACTAAGATAAATACAGAATATGTTACCGAATTTATCAATGTTGTTCCGCGATCAAAAATTTAAAATTTTCCATCGAAAGAGTTTCAAAACTGCAAATAGTAACTTTAGATTCCTTCACAGCTGAGAACTATATTAAAACATATTAAAACATGTATGAGATGTGAAAAGTTAATTAATTTCTCAAGAAAAGATGAAAATATGGATTCCATAATAGGGAGAAATATAGTATGTAAAACGTGAAACATACGGCAAAAATGATGAATACTGTGATCGCTAAGTTGTGTTAGGATATACTCACCGTTTTGCATGGAAAGATTTGAGCAGCATACAGTTAGCATAGGGCGGAAAATTCCACCGTGGGCGACGTCAAATGACGTAAAATATTCGTTTGCCTAGCTCGTAGCAGGTGGATAGACAGATTTTCTCAATTTGTACAAAGCTAGAATGTGCGCATTAGATTTGATGGTTTGTTAAATACGCCATATTCTGACGTTGAAATCATCAAAGAATTAAATTTTTTATTTGATCGCATTTAAGGAAATGCTAAAGTTTTCATTAAATATAACTGTACAAATATTGAATATTTTTTATAAACAAAAAAAGACCATAAACACAGTAATCAACCCGAAGGTCGGTTTAGTAGGTAATGGTAGAGCTCACCCATGTACCAAGCCCGACGGCGTGTGAATATTCACACATCAAGTTAGGGGGGAAAGTTCCTTTCCTTGGGCCGGTTATGGTTTCCCAGGAAGATCTGGTACCCGAAAAATCTACTAGCTTGGGTGGAGCACAGGTGCCCAGAGTGCCTTGCCCGCGAATCGAACCCAGGACCGGAATCGGATCCGGTCAGTAGTCAAACGCTCTACCTATTAGACCACCGCGACCCGCCACATATATATATATATTATATATATATATATATTTATTTATTTATATATATATAGTCACTTTCTTGGAAAACACACGAACGTGCACAATAATGTAAATTCACTAAATAGGCATAGCAAACACAGAAACTAAAACATATAAAAGAGGGACTCACTGGTTCTCGAATTTTCATTGGTGCAACCACCTTTCTCAAGAGGAATTAGGAACATAACTGTTCTAAAGTTCTGTTCCTAATTCCTCTTGAGAAAGGTGGTTGCACCACCGAAAATTCGAGAACCAGTGAGTCCTTCTTTTATATGTTTTAGTTTCTGTGTTTGCTATGCCTATTTAGTGAATTAACATTGTGTGTATATATATATATATATATATATATATATATATGTATTTATATATATTTCTATTTATATCAATATATTTATATATGTATATTGCATATATTGTGTATGTATGTATTGTGTATGCATGTGTATATGCAAAAATATTTATTTACTTTTTTCATTAATGATGGCGACCGGGGATTAATGAATATCGCATTGCGAGAGAAACATTTAAATAATTTCGTCGTAGTGCGCGGATATTTCAAATCCGCGCACTACGATGCAATTATTTAAATGTTTCTCTATCAATGCGATATTTATCAATCCCCGGTCGCCATAATAACTGAAAAAATAATTCACAACCATAAAAAGCAATTATGCACAATACTATACATACTAAGCTCTAAGTAACCGATTTAATTAAGTACCCCAAAAACCTCAGCAGGTCTGACATATATATGAGTAGAAAAATAAATATTCGCAACATCACAGGACTTGAGAAATGAATATACACGTATCCGTTGCACTCAAGAGAAGAGAGGGATTAGCGGGAGGTGTGAGAGTGTCGCTTGTTTCTCTATAGCTCTCGTCAAGGCAAAAAAATGAATATTCCGTGACATAAGAAAACGAGAAATAGGAAGAAGTGAGGAAAGGACTCGAAGGAGACAATGAGAGTGGAAAGAAAAACTGGCAAAATAGAATTTGAGGCTGAGCTCTAAGGGGCAGAGGAAAACGAAAAGCAATGACGGCTACTAAAATAACCCGCGGATGGACGAGGAGTCGGGGGCGGAAAATACTCTCGAACAGTCAGCAGAGGCGAGCGAAAACGAGGAGGGAAGTGAAAGGGGGAAAGTAAGCGTTAGGACCGAAGGGCGAGGAAGGTAAGATAGATAGAGAGTGAGTAAAAGGGGAAACGGCGACACGAAAAGGGGAAGAGACGGAGAACTAGAAACTGAAGAATGAACCAATATGAGAAAAAGCGGATTGAATGAACTAGAAAAACACTATAGCCCTTCTACCTTCCACACGGATTAACTAGAAGTTGGACTCGAGCCTGTCGATTTTCTAGAGAGTGGGATGACGGGTAAACATTAGGGAACTCAGGTGGAGTGCTAGTCTAGTGTTCCGGTAGTAATTGGATTTTGATCGATGGTTCCCGTGTTCAAGCCAAAGATCAACTGACGAAGTGTGTAACAAGATGTCACTCTTAAGTCAACGAAATGTTGTAATGACGAGGGTAACAGTTATCGACGGCGGTGAAAAATAAACTACGGCTATCCTTTTGTAAAATCGTGATTTTTCTGGCGGTATGAATCAGTGCAAGAAGATTTCTCCGAGACATATCTAAGAATGGCATCATACCATACTGTCATTAATATATGATGTCACTAGTCTCAATGGAAACCCATGAAATGAAAATTTAAAATATAATCAACCAAAACCAAATTGATTAGCAGTATTATATATATATATATATATATATATATATATATATATATATATATATATATATATATATATAATTACATACAAAATCATACACTCTTAAGCAAATTGTTGAAGCATGCGTATCATAAAAATGAGACTGACAGATGGATATACATATTTAGACACCGAATGCTCATGAAAATGATAAATATTAATGATAGACTTCACGGGAGTATATGAAAATCATCTCTGAATATGACTTTTGTATTAAATAAGGAAAAAGCTTGTGCATGCAAAACTAGGAACTTAATTTGGCGAGTTAGCCAGTAAAGGAGCAATGAGCAAACATATAGCCAAACGTTGACCCTAATGACGGGAGGGATAAATTGGAAACCAGTCAAAATAAGCTGGTTTATAAAGTTGGAACGACGTATGGATAGATGAAAGCATGATGATGGAGAAATAAATACGGAAGAAAGTATAAAAAGAAGAATTTGGGGAGAAATGAAGGAGACGGAAGACAAGCGGAAGGAAATGAAGAGATTAGACGCGGCGGGAAATCCCACGCGGTGGTGCTGTGATTTATTGCTCGGTGAGCCGCGCTAACCCTCCCCCCTCTCCTCCCGTCATGCTGACCGCCGGAGAGAACTCGGAAAGAGTAAATATTTGTAAATCAGCTGAATTTGAAAAGCATAATTCCCGAGGCTGTTCTCCGAAGCGAGATGATCGGCGGGAAGCAAAAGATAATGGCTGCGGTGGATGAAGATACGGGAGTGGAAAATGGTAGGATGCGGAGGAAGGCGAGAGCGGGTGCGTGTGGCAAGATTGAGATAGGAGGGCAGTGTATTTTGGTATTTGCGGTCCATTACGGAAGGGATGGTGCGGCGAGGTAGTGACGTTGTGTGAGTGTAAGCAGGAGGCTGCTGTCATTTTTTCTACAGTGAGCTGACAATATTAGATATTTTCCCCGAGGGTTACAGGGGGAAAGGAAGGATTGTTCCCAGATTCTTGTGTTAGAGGCTGTTTGGTAAAATCGTCTAGCACATTTAACGATATTATAATGCTATATAATATGCGGTTATGTAACTGAAGACTATAAACGAAAGTATTTGCATATTCTGCTTGGAAGAAATATGGTATCCTAAACCTTTAGTAATGGCACTGAATTTTGGCTCCCATTAGCTCTCAGAATGACAGATATGAACATAATACGTCAAAATATGGCCTTTTAGGATTCATAAAAATTGCATTACTTACATCTTTGCATTGAGCTGGAATTAATCAGGTCTGCTGGTAAAGGATAATGCTGAAGAGGTTTCGTCAATAAAATATAGAATCGAGCATGTACATAGAAAATGAATTAATTTATAAATTGTATGTAAACTAAAAATATATCTCTAGTAATTTGAAATTATCATCTTAATTTAACTAGCAAAAACTCCTTGAAGTATTTTACCTTAAAAACAGCAGCAGGCTTCAGCAGATGTTCACAGCAGACTATTTACAAGGACCATTTAAGTGTATCTATGTGAAACACTATTTTGAAATAATGTCCTACTAATGGGTATGAACATGTTTATGTTACACCATTAAGGTTGACCCCAAGATGATTAGAAAACTTTGTTAAACTTATCAATCTTTAAACTTTAAAATATCAACAGCTTATTGAGACACCCTCAAGTCATTGATATGTCACAATGCGAATGTGTTGCAAACTCACCTTGATGAGCCCCATTACACCAAATAAATATGTTTTCCCACACCCTATCCCACCTCTATTCGTTCTGAGATATATATCTTAAAAAAGTTGATTTGTTGCTGAATCTCACGGAGTGTAAATAACTGTTAAGGAAAAGTATATTAAGTCATTTGCACAATGCATTTTTTTCCTAATCTAACATTTTTGGCAAATGACTCTGAGTAGAGACTCCCATTATAAACATGCCTCATTATCTTGAAATTGTTTAATTACCACATCATGACCACATATTCATGTCTACCTCATGTTTTGACTCCTTTTTATTTACTTTTCCTGCTGCAAAGAACTGTTTCTAGTTATTCTTGTCGGAGTTCGAGTGTTATCTGCCTCTTCTGTTAACCACTCAAATCCTATATACAACAGTTTCCAAATGAAGGTATTAAGTGAAGTTGAAAAAATCCAATATTTTGGTATTTTCTTCTGTAGGAACTCTCTGGTTTTATTGTGATGAATAAAAACTCAATCTTACTGCTATTTCTCTAGGATATTTTAGCATATTGGTTCATCATTTTGATGAACCAACTCTTAAAACGATTTTTTAAGCATATTCAGTAATTTGTATTATCTCGGATCAAATTTTGGGATATTTTCTTTTTAATTTACGTACAGCAGTATACAACTATGATAACAACGCAGAGTTTCTATTTTCACCTGTAGTGAAAATATTTCAATAACCTAATATTCTGATGAAATATTGTTTCCCATTTTAATATTTATTTTTCACAGGTATTCTTTCCATCTAACCAATCTTTCTTCATTCTACCAATAAAATTCCCACCAATGTAACATTTCTGTTTTTTCTGACAGATTGTTCAAGTGCGCTTGATAATCGGGGTTCTGACCATCAAATCTAGTTAAAGTCGATCCACTGTCTGTATTCCGGTGGGTTCTTGCTATAATTCCATACAATTTAAATTCCAATGCACAAAAAGCAACTACAGTCTACACAATTCAGTCAAGAATTACATGCTAATCAATTTTTTTATTCCTCTGCCTGTTTAGAGAATTGTGCTGAATTAAGCCTTAAAGGATGGAATCAAGGCTGAGAAAAATAGATGAGGCCATTGAAGTCATCACCACTGCGTTTAATCTATCTTGAATAAGAGTGGTATTATGTTTAGC
This sequence comes from Hetaerina titia, assembly GCA_037158775.1. Classification (NCBI taxonomy): domain Eukaryota; kingdom Metazoa; phylum Arthropoda; class Insecta; order Odonata; family Calopterygidae; genus Hetaerina; species Hetaerina titia. The sequence goes on from CM073778.1 coordinate 32,628,300, forward strand.
ATTTATCCATGGAAATTTCTGGCCTAGTGGCGCCACAGTAGTAGGCGAAATCTTAGCGTAATAGATTTGGTTAATTTCTAATCACCTTTTGTTCGTAGAGAAAATGAGAGACAGTGTGCAGCGAATGGTGGCATTTAGCCATTGGATAGGTTATTTGGAAATGTTAGTTTCGTGAAGGTGTTATTTAGATCAAAGGTTAGCGCTAGGAGGAAGAAGGAAGGTTGAGGGAATAATAGAGGGAGACGAATGGCATCACTGTTTCTATTGTGGGTGCGAGAAGAGAAAAATGGGTCGCCAGGAAAAAAATAACCAAAGAGTTACAAGAGTTAAAATGAGTGGGAGGGAACGCGCGAGCCAAGGAGGAAAATTCTTTTAATTTTCCTTCTGGTTAGAAAGAAAGGAGAGAGAGAAGGATAAAAAGACCATCAGACACACAAATTAACCTTCTGATGTTAGGCTGGGGATTTTATTATCACCATGTTGGATAGCATTTAACACTCATAATTTCAGTCTTTACGTGGGGTGCGGTTTTATTGCCACTTCTTTCTCTATGACTCAAGAACAAGCAAATTGGATTACTACAAGTTCTATTTCGGACTGTGCAGTTTTAACTTATAATTTGGGTGTTTCTCAACGTGGCCGGTTCTCGTGAATTAATTAGAAGTTCCCCAAAACATGTTCTATTTCTTTAGATAGAGGACTTTGAATTCCAAAAAGTATATTTTTATGAAGAAAAATAGCATATTATATTGGAGCTCGCTCACGATAAGGGTGTTGATGCATTTGCACAGGCATTAAAGAATTTACTCATTTATTTGACGAAAATATATGCTCGATTTTTGCACTCTCTATGATATAACATAGGATAATTAGAGAAGTTTAACACAATTTTAAAAATATTTTAGGGCATCATCAATCCGATAAATAAGTCACCTTAAAAGCATTAACATGTTTTGAAAAATATAAAATGTTATCTTTTTCCATGGAAATTATTTTGTAGCTTTTCTCTAGTAAAAGAGATTTTTAATGGCCGATATGCCACTCAAGTCTGATCCAAGAATCGGTGAAACTCTGGTCTCGAATGAGGTACGTAATATTTGAATTAATTGGTGAAAGGTAACCAACTTTTTCAAACAGTCTGACTTCAACTACAAAATCCACCGATTTTGAATTGATACGTAATGCTCCCAATGGAGTGGTTGTTTATATTAATTGACTATGAAAATTTGCATAGAAATATGTTCATGTTTAATTTTTAATTTTGAGCTGTTTGTTCCAGAGTTTTAATACACTACTTCTTCCTTTTGCTAGCGTCATCAATCATAATATTTATATCCTTAGACAGCCACTTCTAGGAATACAATAGGCGACGGTTGCTGAAAGGCAGATTTTAATCTAGTATAACTAAAACTGTCTATCTCAGAATTGCGTTCATCGAACAAGTTGTCGACCTTAGGTTCATTCCTAAATGGAGACGTCGAATGCTTTAAATTTAAACAAAACGTGAAAAAAGTGTGAGGAATGTTATTTTTTCCCACACCTGCTCCGATTTATTACAAACACGCTCCAACAAATCCACTGACCTAGACACTTTCCTGGATGGAGTCCAAAGCACCAAAACCCGCCGACACGAGACTGAAAATTAAAGGGCTCTTATTAAGAGTCCCCTTAAAAGAGAGTGCTCTTGGACGAGAAATCTTGCAAGGGCGATAAATAAAATTGAGTCATCCAAACCAACCAAAAGGGTTCAATTGAAAACGTATAAGCTATATACACACATATATGCTTGTTTATGAATATAAACACACACTCATACATATATATATATATAAATATATACACACACACACATATTGATACTGAGCCTGGATTAAATTAACATTCCAGAAAAAGAGACTGCACGTATAACCTGATGTCATTTCCACAATGAGCACTTTTTTATTTATGAAACGTTAGGGATAAGATACGGGTACTTGTATATGGTAATATTTTTTTCTCTAGCCTAAAAAGTTTAAACTAATTATTACAGCTAAATGTAAACACTTTGAGCGAGTTCATGATTGAAAGAACACTGTAAGTTAAACTTTGAGGCAATATAGATTTGATAGTGTTAATGTGCGAAAAGCGCGTTGCAATTACCAGGTGAAAACACCCATTTAACCCTCCTCAACTCATTAGCTACGAAAATGAGAAGTAGTAACGGAAGTAATCGAGCAAAATTACCTTTCTGCCTGTGCCATTTCAGATAAATGAATTAGGTAAATAAAGAGGAATGTGTTTATAACTGGCTTGTTATAGGCTACATCAAACTAAATTAGAATTTTTTACGTGTAAGAAATAAGGTGGTTAGAAATTACTAAAATATATTCAAAGGGTAATGAAAGATGAAAAGAGACAACGCACTTGTCCTTGAAAGAATTTTATGAGATTGGGGGAGAGATTCAGCCGTCTGCAAGTAGTCATGGCCAACTTGGCCTCCTACACTGCAAAATTATTATCGTCCTTGAATATTCTTCAAATCTTATGTCATCAAAAACCGGCCACGTAATTTATGGCATTCACTAGTAAACAAACCAAGATATTTTCCGAAATGAGTTGCCTGTGCAGCATGCATTTTGGTATACACAAGTTATTATGAATAATGTAAGTTCACTTAAATATATCAACCCTTATACAATTTCGTTAAATACTATAGTGATAAAACCGATTACTTTTTGATGGGTTACTAGAAAGCCATAGTGAATAATATTGTCACCGGTTGTTAGACGCCTTAAATTTATAGTGATGATAACTTTAAAAAATACTCATAATTAACGCATTATCGGTGATATCAGCACAAAATATTCGCATAAAAATAAATAATGAAGTTGGATGGGAGTTGTTTTCCGGATTCAAAGTTAAATTGGAAACACAAAACCTCTTAGTCAAGATTAAGGCAATAATAAGCATATAACTTTTGTCTGGAGAATACGATAATATTGGCAATCTACCGATATAAAAGATAGATGTGAACTCCTGAACACTCATTGGAGTATCATAATAATAAATCCCCAAGGCGCGGAAGAATCCACTGAAGAAACTTGGCCACGTTTAAAAATCGCTAAGAATTATGGCCTAGGTTTTTTTTCTAAAATTCTTAAGCTCTATTGAAATCCTGGAGAAAAACGGAGGGGGTCCATATTTCCAAAAATCCTTCGCCGAAAACAAGGGACGACGTACCAAGAAGAAAAACGTCGGGCGAAAATGCGTAATCTACCGCAAAAACGTTTTATTTCCGGGGTAAAAAACGACGCGTTTAGTCCGGAACGTATATCGCCGTAAACACGCGTATTTTTAAAACTCTTCCCTCTCATCCCGCTCCTCGTGTGAGAGCCTGTGGAAAGAGAGAGGGGGATTCTGGGACGGAGGGAGTATATGCGCGTAGTCGGGAATAGGGGTTAGCGGGCGGGAGGAATGCTTGAGATAAATTCGAGTCTTCAGCGGGGCAGGAGGAGGGGCCGAGTGGGAGGAGGGAACACCGAGAGGAGACAGATAAAGGATTCGGGGCGAAGACTGAGAGTTGGGGGAATCCCTCCCCAACGTGTATCTGTCGAGTGGAACTTGGGACTGTGTAATGAGCGAAGTCTCAAGAGAGATGAGAAGGGAAAGAAGAAATGGCCTCCTTTGCTGAATTATTTTTGAATACCTTAATGCATTCATGGACATGTAGTCCGTTCGGTTGAAAATGAAGATGCACGTCGGCCATGCTACCAGACGTTACTGTATTTTCGCCCGCCTTAACTTTGAATAGTTCATTCGAGGTATATTCTATTTAAAGATAAATATGCTTCGAAATGGATTTTAATTAGCCTAGTGCAACTCCTTTCCTAGTTAATAAAATTTGAAATATCACGCTTAACTGTTAGAATGGTAAAATACGCCTAATAGAAAAATCAATAACTTAAGATCGGCGAGACATCCATCTGCTTAAAAACATACGAAAAACAATTTAATATTAAAAGTTATTTCCTAATTATTATTATTTTCATAAAGTATTTTTAATAGTTATGTATGTTTGTCCTTATAATCTGTCCACAAAAAAATGTCCAACAGTTTAAATGTAGCAAATCGCTTACATTTCTTTGAAAACGATTTGCTCGACTCTCGACTGACATGCTAGAATTTCCTATGTTTACGTTAAAATGTGTATGCCTAAAAATAATCCCAGTGATCCGAGTTACTTTTCCTAAAAAAATAATTCTTCTTCAGTTAAATCAAATTTTATTATTTAATACCTTTAATGGAGAAAACTAGAAATCTGAAATACTATAGATCTGCGTTTAAATATTAAAAAGCAGAATTATTTAAAGTTGTAATTTATTCTCAAAACTAAAGACCATTTATTCAACTCAAGGTGAACCAGGAAAAGCCATTCCTTGGTAATTTTGTGGCTCTCATTTACGTAATGGATGAAAAACGTGAGAAAATTTGTCTGAAATTTTATAATGTTAGCTAAATTATATAATTTCCATCCACTGAATGAGCTCATTCTCAATGCCACCACGTTTCATATTAATAAAAACATCGTCGGAATTAATTATTTGTATTCCAATAATCCTAGTATTCCTATATTTATAGATTCGCTGAGGAAAATAGCATGATTATGTAAAAAAAACAAGTCTAATTAATGGTATACCTAATAGGCAATGAAAAATTGAGCTCGAGAGAGAAATAAAAATTTAGCAATTCCGGCATATCTCTCTGGTAGGTTAATAGTTGCAAACAGCCGATCTTCCGCAATTCAAGGCAATGAAATGTTTGACGAAGGGTTTGTGCAATGGTTAAAAAAATAAATTTTTCAAGTAAAGCTAAGAGTTAATTTGTAGATATAGAAGATTATTTAAAAAAAATCTTGATGCTGTGTCTAGATGTTCCTGAGGGTTAGCCAGTTCCATGAGGATAATTGCCCTTGTTTGGAGACAGCGAGATTCTCACCGCGCGACACGACGATGCAGGTGTATCCAGGTTGTAGGACATCGTTTTCCACCGTGCGACCCAGCACTAGATATAAGGAGGATGGGTGTCATGTTTCCCACGTGGAAGCTTGGGGCATGAGTAGAATCCTCGCCGACCGCACTTCCGTCCTCCACATGGAAGGACGTCGGCCAGAGGGTAATAATACCCTTCACCGAGCAAGGACCAGCTCCGTCGTAATTCGGCGCGTGTCACTGATCAGATGGGTGGTCACCACACGTGGGAGCCGGGTGGGGTTCGGCAAAAGGTCAAAGAAATGGTGCGACTCGCCAATTGACCTCACGAAGCCTGAGTCCAAACAAATCCACTATTTTCGCAATGCGGAAATAAATCCAACACTTGATTGGAATAAGCATGAAAGCAAAGTGATGAAATTGACTGAAAATTTGGTTTCTTGCATTTAAATTCAGTATTTGTGTTGAAAATTCACCAAAGTGAAGCCATTCAATTCTGAATTATAGGTGCAAGATTCCCTCGGGATATTATTTGAACTATATTGCGATACTTTGTTCGCAGGCTAAGAGAAACAATGAAAGATAGCATAGTCTCATTTGTGCCATATCCACAGTTTTCTTTCCACTTGAGATAATATACCACTCAAATATATCTTTACAAATTTCAAATATCGTTTTCTTAGTCCTCATGCCAAACGTCTACTAAAATATTATTTTATAAATTTATACCCTTAATATTCTTGTTATATTAAAAATAATGAGTTTAGAATGAGATATTAGTAGAGTGGATATTTAATTCAGTTCACCGGAAACGATACTTTTTAGATATATTCTTTGTAACAACCTACATTAATTTCTAACGTAAAATCATGTATTCAACATTACGAGCGCTTGAGTATTTCATTAGAATTAGGCTTCATACTGCCATTTTTAAGAGAATACCGAGTTTCATGAGATGCTGGATTGCCATTTTATTTATGAGATTTTAAACACAGTTTTAGAGCTTTGAAAAGAAAGATCCGAGGTTTCTGAAAGTCGAAAGTTGTATGAATATTGACATCAAATAAATAAAAAATAAAACATGAGAAAACCTTTAAAGTAACAAAATTTAGATTTAATCTTTCACGCTGGTACCAAAAAAAAACAAATAATTTGAGATAATGAAGGAAAATGCTTTCATATTGAAATAAAATTTAGTTTTCTACCTTAGCCTTTAGTAGCTGTCTTAAGATAATGATACGAATACGACCGAAAAGAGGGCAGAAAAATATTATGTAAAATCAGAGATGAAAACTGTTTTAGATAGTAAAGGCTGCAGAGGAAATGTAGACAAAATACGTTTAATAAAGGCATAAGCTAATGTGCGAGAATTAACACCAACACATTCTGATGAGAATGAAATCTTTGTAAATAGTTTAACCAAATAAAGTTAACTTTTAAACCACCAGGAGCGGCTATCAGTATAGTTTAAACTTGCTGTTAGCACAATTATACGATCATTTATCTTCAAAATTCGAAATTTTAAGGATATGGCATATAAAAGCTACAAAACACGACTAATTGAACCTATATTTTTATCAGACTTATTCATGGGATATAACAAATCGCGGAAACTACAATATTTTATAATCAAATGAGCATTAAAGAGTTAAAATCAAAATTGAAAGTTTACTCTCTTTATTCTTAACGGATTCCTTAATTTTAGTTACCCAATGCCAATTACTTGTTTTTACCAGGTAAGGGGTAAATAAAAATAAATGTAAATTACTTTTTGAACCTGGGATAATTTTTCAATGCCTGTACATACTGCTTCATCTCAGCCATAACATGTATTTTGATCAATTCACATGAAAACAGCAAGTTCACTATGAGAGAATGCAAATTAGCCATTGATGTTAAAATTTGTTCAACCTTACACCCCGGATTTAATATTTTTATCATTATTATTTCTTTCCAAATCGTGAGCCAATGTTCTATGTGACAACAAATTAAATAACAATATCATATACTGTAAACTATCAGAAAAATCAATTAAATATATCATCAAAGGGATCATTAATAATATTTAAGTTGCTTCTCTTGTGATAGCAAGAATAACAAATACGCTCTGTCATTGACAAGATCACCGCAAACATATTTGAAGGATGAATATTTCTCTTATTTTAGATGGAGTAATACTACTTCTAAATCACTTAATTTGTACCCACAGAGTTACACGACCGATGAACATGGATAAAATCAGGATTAAAGTGAAAACACGTAGCAGGTGTACTTGGAACAGGCCTTTTTCTTTCAGTTAAGAGATTGGAAGAATAGATGGGGAGAAAAGTTTGAGGAACAAAGGGAATAGGAATGCAGATGCCCAGATGATGAAGGGAGGATGGTGATGTGAACGGGAGAAGGAGAGATAAAGGCAGCTGGTAAGGAGAAAAATTAGCGCAGGGATGGATACGAAAGAAGGCGTGGTAAAAAGATACCAGGAAATGTGAGTGTGTTTATGTTCATTTCTTTTACATTGAATTGCCCCATAAAATTTAACCTAGTACGCCCGAAACAAAAAAAAATATAAATAAAGTAAGGCGGAAATCCAATTCCAATTTGGGCTCAAGGTTTTAAGGGCGATTAAAAAATATCGGCAAATTAATTGAAAACCGGCGAGGTTGAAATCTTAAATCTCATTATACGATCCTCCGCCAATGCTCGCTCAGATCCCCAGCCACCCTTCAGTCTCGCAAAACTCTCTCTTGCCCCTCTTCCACTCTCTCATCTCCCTCTCTTCCGCGGTCCTTCACAATTTATCCTCTCCCTCTTCTCTCTCTCTCCACTTCTTATGTACCTCTCTCTTCCTTTCTAAGCCGGCCAACCAAACTCCCTAACCGCCACCTCTCACAACCCTTTCCTCTTCTTTCGGCTCTAACACCGAATATGACCTGGGGGAGGAGGTGGGTTGGAAAAAGTAGTAAGAGAAAAGTTCCTCTTTAAATAAAACAAAGGGGAAAGGAGCAGAGACTGGTTCGTTTCAAAGGAAAACGGGCGGTGAAGTGACGAGAGCAGGCAAGTAGTGGATGATGGATTGCGACCAATTCTGAGCGGGAAAACCGAACTAGGAGGAATCCGAACGACAATTAAGTCCCACTGCCTGGTCTTAGCCATTGAAAAAAACGGCGAAAGATTTGAAACTTTCCCAAACCTCTCCCTAAAGACATCCATTTCTCTTCTCAACAAGATTTAGACAACTCATTGAGAAAGAGCGATCGAAAGAAAGAAGGATCAACTTGTAAAAATAGTACATTTTCCAGGAGGGATATCTCTCTCTCATGTGATGGGGTTCCTATAGGGTACAAGGGTTTATAAAGCAGAGAAGTGAAAGAATAAGCTAGCCCGAAGTATTTTGTGATGGAGAACAAAATGTAATTTAAGAAATGCAAAAATTGGCTTAAAAATATAAAATGTATTCGTTTATGGTATGGTTAAAATGGTACAAAATTACAGGATATAGCAATATTAGTATTATGTACCACATATGTGGGTACATATTGATCTGCTGGACATATAAGGACACCTTAACTAATTGGACACCCTTAGTTTCAACTGCTATATTTAACTTTTAGAGAACCAGACCTTCATGGTAAACAGTTTCCGTTGCAGTGAATGACACTGGCAACCCTACACTGACGTCTAAATGCGAGGTGAGTTCTGCCACAACCCTTCAAGTTAATCATTGTGTTGAACAGGTTCATTTATATCAACATCTCAATGTCTTCCGCTGTAGTAAATTAACCAACGGGATAATTATTTATTGAGTAAATAATTAACGAATAAAAATTAAAAAGCTATATAGGCTATTAGCTATTATAAAATAAAGCTATAAAAAATATATAAGGTGGTTAGGGGAAATAAAAAACTGTTGACAGATTAAGCTACTCCCTTTACACAGTATAGCTATTGTATACTAAGTCATGCCTTTAATTTATATTGTACTTCTATATCAAATGAAGCTTTACACGAGCCTAACTAGTAAAAATAACAAACTAGTAAAACAGTTGCTATCACTGCGTGCTGTTGCTTTGATTGGATAAGGAAGTCCATTAAGGTATATTGTAATTAGATAAGATAATATTATATTTGCAATTAATGATTATGGTTTCTGAGGTTATTTTAACATTCTCCAATAAAGACTGATGAATTCCAGGAAACAGTAGGTATATCTGCCCCTACTTATACTTAATATAGCTTCTTTCTTTAATTTTTAGTATTTGAAATCAAGTATTAATTGTATAATATCGATTAAATCTAAAACCTTGCACATATTAACATCACAAAACCTTAAATTCCAATGCTGGTTATAAATACTTCTACTATTTGCTTGTTAGTGTCCCTGGATTGACTACTATTTGATCTTTTTGAGCACAGGTACTTTAAGCAAAGGAATGGCCTAAGGAAAATAGGTATGGTACGTGGAGGATCTTCATTTGTTGAAAGAGTAATGGCAAGAAAAACCCGGACCCATTGGCAAAGCAAGAGCGCGTTCCACTTTGTCTAAGATAACCATTAACACTTGACAAATGTACTCGCCACCATTCCAACAATGAATTTATAGTTCAATGGGAATAATTAAACAGAAATTCACTAAAACCTCTCACTGGAACATTTTTAACACAGTACATGCACGTGAAGTTATAGAATAAAAATGTATAATTGTGCGCCAAAGTTCGACTTGCGGCTTTCCTTACGGTGGACTGAGTCCATGTGAGAAAGTGCTCTTTGTATCAGCGCCAGATTAAAACTTTATTTAAAGAGATGTTTGTTTCTTCTTCCTTCGTTGAATACAATTTCCATCCCTTAGTAAAATTCAAGTGACGCACTTGGCTTACAACACTTTAGTAACAGCCAATCCCAAGAAATTATTTTTATTTTTATATAGGCATTAATACAAGATATAGGATTTTCAAAAAAATCAATAAGGAATAAAAGAAACTTTCAGTGGTTGTTTTTTAAAATAGTGTCTTTTTCTACATCATTTTCCTTGAAAATTTATTTGTAATGTATAAATGCACAAACAAAAACTTGTTTGTATATACATTCTCTCTTTTGACTTATGGAGCATTGTTGCTGAAAAAATATATATTTGGTACTTGAGCTTATTATATTTCTATTTTGGATAGGGTCAAATTAAGAGCGTAATAATTTTAAATAAAATAGTAAATGCACGATAATCGCAATCTTTGCAAATGTGATATCGCCAACGAATGACACAAAAAAATTGATAAAATATGAGTTTTTTGACAATATCGTACATAACTTGGTGTTTTTATTTCTAGATATTGTAACAATCATCATCTTTTGAAAATGCAAATTAATTTGTGGATATCTCCTTTAGACTTAGCAATGACTCAAGTTTTAAATTACACACATCTGATAATACCCTGCCATCCTTCTTCGGAAGAAGAAAAAGCAAGTCGATCTCTGTGCCCTACACACACGTGCTTAAATTTAGATCGAGTACGCACTGCGCCTTATGTGTCGGTTAAGCATTCTAGCTCTTTGGGTCAAATTAAATTACGGAATAATTAGACCTTACGTAGATACATTTGATCTTTGAAAAATAACAACTCTCTCGCTATGAACTCAGATCATCCATTACGGAAAGGAAGCATCATTGAAAGAAATGGCTCAATTAAACCGTGACCCTGCCAAGTGGTAAACATGTTTCTTTTGATCTAATACATGTTCTCTCTCATTTTATCGTAATATCTACTCAACAGGAAAAATAGTTGCAAGAATATCTCTTTCCCTTCCGCTTTCGAGGTAAATGCGAGGGGAGAGGGAAAATTAGAGAATGGGCAATCTGCAAACCCTACCCTCTACCTTGTCGTTTCCCTCTCATTAAAGTAGAACAAACCATACTTTGCGGAATAGTCAGTGAGTGATAAAAAAACAAAGGATAATAAAGAATTCCTCCTCCTCCTTCCTTCCATCCCCGGCCCACCACACGGGATCCAAAGAATGCGCCAGTTGCGGGCAAGATTGATGTTGCACTCCGGCGTCGGGCGAAGCGTTAAGTTTTACACAAGGAGGGGTCGACCGAAGGGAACTGAGAGAAGATAGAGGCGGGGGTGTGAGGAGAGATGGGTCGGCAGGGTGGAGGCCGAGGAGACTGAGGAGATTAGTCCAGCATGCACGAGGAGGAAAAATAAAAGGAACGCCTGCTATCCTTTTTCCTCGGGTATGCTCCTTGCTGCTGCTAAGCGGGGCGTCGTTGGACGAAGGGCGGGGGTGAGAGGAGATAAAATGCGAGGAATTAGGGGAGGGAGCGCGGGAGGGGAGGTGTCGGAGATTGGGGGTGGTGGGTGGGTGTTGAGTCACGGACGTAGAGAATAGAATGGCGACGTGGAAGGGGCGGGCGTCTTGAGCGGCGGCGGGGGTGTGGAGGGGGATGGGCTGGCGGGCGTAGGAAGGTGGGAGGTTGGGAGTGAGGGAAGACGGCCCTGAGATTGCTCTAAGGAGTCCAAGGAAGATATGCACATACGGTGGGTGCTCTGCGGGCGAGGAAGAGGGCACACGGTCAAACAGCTGTAAGATGAGCAAAAATGCCACTCCGATACCTCCCACACAGTCAAGAGTACGAATCTCTCATGTCTTTTGCAATACCCAATAATCCCAAGATACATATATATTATTCCTTCACCTCTGGATGAAACCGATTTTAATTACTCTTTGATTTACACGATTGTCATTTAGTACCCCAGAAATAGATGTTTATAATTTTGGGGAATTTGAACCCTTCTAAAGTCACCCATGACGATCATTTGGGTTCTCCTAAATGGCACACAACTATTTTTCTAAATCGCATTGTGCGGTTTCGAGTCGCGCATCCACTCTCACGGGCCTCGAATACCGTGTTGATGGAAGATTTCCTCTTGAAAGGGAAAAGTGAATCACTCTACTACGTCACTGATCGGCAGACTTATCCCTCTGCCACTCATTCCAACAGCAGTCCCCTTCCAAACCTTGTTGAAGCTGAGCGGCCTCCAAAGAGAGGAATAAAAAAGAAAACACAACATACTCCAGAAGGCATCAGTCCTCCCGCCAACCGCCCACGCGGCCGGCACGCTCACCACCCCACCCTTCCATGACTTCACAGTCGGGAGGAGAAGACTTCCCAAAAACCACTCTTCAAGTCTCATCGCTCTAACAGGAAAAACACGATCTCCCGCCCTTCCTATTTTTCCCCACCCACAATCCTCCTCCCCGTTTCCTCCGCTTATATTCCTCCTTTGGTTCACTCATACTATTTTTAGGACTCCAATGGGAATGAGAGAGGAAGGGATGTGGGAGGAGTAGAGGGATGAGGTTGGGGTCGCAAGGAAGTGTGCGATGGCTTGGGGAATACTAGGAGTCTTCACTTGTAGAAAAACGTTACATTAGATGAAGTAAATAAAAAAAAATATTTATCTTACCTACACAGTCGTATGCCTCAGCAAAACCGTGTGCATGCGCTTGATATCCTTTAAGTTTCTCTTTGAGATGAACTGACTCACAGGCCTTAAAAAGCAGAATATACACACCATGTTCAGGAGGTTATTCACAGTTCTGACAAAATAGTTTTTAGAAAAATGTGCATAACTTCTCCTAAAAATATGCATAACTTATCATAAAAAGCCAATTAGACTGGTCAAAAATGAAATCAACGAAAATTGGCGCTAGTTTTAAACGAGAGGCCACATAATAAAAATCATTTATTTATTTTCCCCCCAATAATCCAATTTAAAGACTGCGGGCTTTTATTTACACTGTACTGGACCTTAGTACAGTCTCTCAGTGCATTTATTCTATATGATTTTCTAACCTTTGTCCATTAATAGCAAACCTCCATTCACAAATTTTGATATCTTTCTTCGATGTGAGCCTGACGCTGTGTCAATTTCTTCTCTTTTTTTGTTTTCTCAGTTTGCCTTTTAGTTCACTAATCCTTGAACTTTTTAGATACGAGACAAATTTGCTTTACTCTATTATCTATTAACCTTTTTTTAAAACGAGAATATTACAATGCATTTAATTAATTATAATCAATTCAGGTTTAATATTGCTTTATTTATTTGCTTTGAAAGAGCCAGAAAATTAATTCAGTTCTGTAACATTGTTTGGAGGAATTATTACACCAGTAAATGAAAAGTACAGAGGACTTAAACCCCTTATTTGCCTTATCTAATATTTTATTTTCTATTATATTGTCAGACGGAAGCTATAAATATTATTGAGGTCATTTCCATAGCGAAGGAATATATTGCTAAGGCTCCACATTTCTCTCCCAATAGAGAATCTATTTTGTTTATACATGCAATGCATAACATTATTTATTTGAATTATATGAATATAATCAACAATTAGTTCACTTTAACGTTAGCTGTATTACGTGTTTAATTTTGTTTCGAATTTTTTAAACTAGCATTTGGATATTTAGAAATTACAGGATGCAGTAGTATTAATTAGGTCGCTTCATTTAACACTGTCACAGTTCGAGAAAAATATGGAAAATTTGGAAAGGAATAGGATCGAGAGGAGTCTAGTAATATTTTGACTCTCATGAACAACAAATGTGTTAAATTTTTCAGGTATCACGATATCACGAATTGCAAGGACAATTTTATTCATGGAAATGTGCATGGAATACAAAAGTAAATTTTGGAATTTTCTAAAATTTTACCACCTAACCCTAAACTGAGGAAACAGAGACATTAGTTTTGAAGCCTTCTTCTTCCAATTACAGTTTTTCTGTTTATAAAAATATCAAACAACATCGCCTGTAGTATAAAATCATCTGGTATTTGAACAAATTGTTCCCACATACACAGTCAAACAGGCGGCATAATCTTTCAAACAGTTATTTTGTATCTATTTAACAATTTTTTCATTAGAAAATTTTATAAAGATAATACCCCACAGTAGATTGGCTCAAGAAGCCAAAGAGACATAAATCGAGAAAACTTGAGGTATAATTTGCAAGAGTAATTTGTAGTGGAAAACTTCCGGCCGACTTTAGACCGAATGTAGTGACCGAAAAATATGATCTTACACCAAGCCTTTTCCTAGAATACAGTTTCCAGTTTCTCCTATTTACTAACATTGATAATATTATCTAAAAAACGGCTCTAGGAAATCTTTATTGCTGAATTTCCTTCAAAAAGGTGGAGAAAGAGCTTTATATTTAAAAAACATTTTACATTAATGACGAAAAAAAAACAAAGAAAATATTATGTGAAAGACGATCTACAAGTGAATTTATATTACAAATCAATATTTTATACTCAAATAATATCTACTGACTGTTTATTGCCTCTTTTACGGAACCGTTTTCCCCAGTCTGACAAGAAACATATTCACACATAAAGTGGAGGTTAATCCCACGCTTATTTCCTCAGTTTTGATCATAATAAAATTTAATTCGAAGTACTACAACGATGGAAAAAACTGCAGAATAAGGAAACAAATGATTTAATCTGGCAAAAATACTACCTTGAACAAAAAGTTCCCGGAATTTATTAAGAAAATTAAAAATACAAGTTTATTCATCTCAATCTATATTGTCCCCTTCAAAGTAATCCCCATCGACTGCAACACACTTATGCCAGCACTTGATCCAATACTCGAAACATTTTTTATATTCGGTTTTCGGTATGTCCATCAGTGCTTCCTGCGATTTTTCCATTACTTCCTCTCGGCTGCTAAAACGCGTTCCCCGTAATGGTTTTTTAACTCGATTGAACAGAAAGAAGTCACAGGGAGCCAAATCAGGTGAATTCGGTGGCTGTTGGATGGTATTTGTTGCATTTTTCGTCAAAAAATTACGATAGCACTGTGCGACGGTCTCGACGCACTGTGCGACGATTTCTGGTCTCTTTCGGCGAATTGCTTCACGCAAACGTCTCATAACGCCCAAATAATACTCTTTGTTTACTGTCTGGCCTTCTGGCAAAAATTCATGATGCACTACACCGTTGTAATCCATGAAAACCGTCAGCATTGCCTTCTTTTTTGACTGAAAACGACGTGGTTTTTTTGGTCTCGGCTCATTTGGTGAACGCCATTCACTTGCCTGATGTCTGGATTGCGTGTCGTACTCATAAACCCACGTCTCGTCTCCAGTAATGATCCTTTTGATGAATGTGGGATCGGATTCAGCCTCGCAAATCATGTCTTTTGCGACGTCAACACGGTCTCTTTTTTGCATGAAATTGAGGTCTTTTGGCACCAACTTTGCTGCTACACGACGGAAACCCAAATCATTAACCACAATGTCTTGGGCGGATCCATAGGCAATGTTCAAGTCCTCCGCTATTTCTCTGATGGTTTATTTGCGGTTATTGACCAACATTTCTTTTACTTTATCAATTTTTTCACCGACTTTCGATGTCGATGGTCTGCCACTGCGTTCATCATCTTCGATTGACTCACGACCACTTCTGAACCGCTCGTGCCACTGGTAAACGACCGTTTTTTTAGAGAATCGTTGCCGAAACACTTTTCCAACGTCCGTGCGCCACTAAATCTGTTTTTTACGCAAAATTTAATACAAGTTCGTTGTTGCAAATTTAAATCCATTTCTGCAATTGTAAAAAATCGCCAACACACACAGAGATAGATGTACTCTTGGCTACGACACTTTTTCAAATGTCAAGTTATGACACTAAGATTTAAAGGGAATATCAACAACAGATGTACCAATTTAACAAAAAAACAGAACTTAAATCGGAACGATGGGAGCGCCACACGGTGGTTATTCCGGGAACTTTTTGTTCAAGGTAGTATATCTGAAGCAACCTTATTCTTTAAAAGGAAGAGAAGGGTAAATGAAATATGGTCTTTAATGAAGTTATAACATAGGATATTTGAATAAATTTATGAACAACCAAAATATTGTACAAGGCGTTGCTTAATAATTATAACTCTTAATATTATATATCTTGGAAATACGATACACCGAGGTGGACCCCAATATATCCACTCTAACTGTGTGATATCTTAAAATTATTTACCTGGTAATTTATATTTTTTAGAATATATATTGACCCAATTGACGACAATTATTGGCACAATCTAAACTGCATTAATTAACTAGTGATTTGAGTAATCATAACATTTACTGTTGAGAAATGTTAACAGGGAACTATGTATAAATATATGTTAATGTCAACTGACAATCATATGTAATGATTCAATGAAGAGGACTTCATGAAATACTTAACAGACAATCATTTTAATTGAAAACCTGTCTTCTTATTTTGGCATCATTGTACAATACCCTGTGGGGCACCTAGTACTCTATTAAATGAATGGTATTATTTCAGTTCTACAGTAATCCCTAATAAGCAGTCTACAGTTAAGCTACAAACAGTACTAGATAATGCAGAAGCATATAGTTGAATATTCAACTAAGGCCAAATTAACCTATTTTTTATTCACCGCGACGAAAACAAATATTCACAAAAACTAATTCATAGCCTTCCTTTTGTTGCTCCAATTTTATTTGGATCATTTAATTAAGGGAGTTTGAATAGAGTTTCAAAGCTGAAACTTTGCACAAGCCTAATTGGTGGATTTTATCCCTTTTAGGAATAATGCTATTACGGTGACTTTTTGGGATCGATCGCGTTATTCGGATCGGTCGTCCCATCCCTTTCCGAGTCCTTCCACGTCCCATCGAGACTTTAATTCAAAGCTCATCCGCGCTGCGTTCCTCACCCATGTTCTCCCCCTCCCAGTCCCCAAGCTCTATTTCAAACTCACGCGATCGTGAATAGTTGCCGCCGATTTCTCTTAAACTGCAGTGCCGCGCTTAATCTATCACGCTAATTTGATGAGTGGGGGCCTGGAGACGACCTCGAAAACCTCTGGATCACGACCCATATATTCACCTCCTCTACGTCACCTCTGGGCCAATAGAATCTTCTCGTATTCTGCTCCTCACTACCCGCATATAAAAAAACTGACGTAGTCAATACTCGAATCAAATCAGAGGTTCCGCAGTTTTCTACAAAATAATTTCTATGGGTTTTTCTCATTCTTCGCTTATTCTATAGTACCCATTTTCCATTTTCACAGAGGTCATTTTTCGGGACTTTAGGCTTCCGCATGCCGACCAGTGTAATGGCTTCATTGAGGATGACGCCCCAGAGGCCAATAACGCCCTTGGATCGCGACATTCCTTCCAAGTTTGTTATTTCAACAAAGGCAAGGAGGTGGGGGAAAAGTTCTTCCACATACACTTATGTATGTGCAAAAGTAGAATGATACGTAATAAGAACTTTCATGTAGGTAGGAATTAATGATACGGTATCCATTAACTCTTTGCATTTTTGAACAAAACCAGAGATCTCGGATACTGCAGAATTTCGATTATCGATGGGAGCTAGACGCCAGCAAATGAAATAACACTCGAAAAGATCAGCGGAAGACCGCGTGTTGGCTGTAGGAGAATAGGGGTGACGTTACAGATGCTACTGCAGAATATTCGTAGGATGTATAAGGTATGTTATACTAAATTCACACAAATATTAGCTCTGCCTCCTTCTAATTTCAATGATTTGTAGAAAAAACTATTACATCCGAAATTTAAAAGAAGGATTACGTCACGAAATACTGTCTAGGAATTGGAAGAAATGAAATCTTGCCGTAATTTACATTTCAAAACATTAAAATGAGTTATTTTGATTTTATAGAGTATTCATAAAACTGAAATCTTTAGTTTTGTGGAAAACTAAAATCTTTAGTTAGTGTTTGCGATTGATTTCACCTAAATTAAAACACCAAGTCGGAAGATTTCAATATATTAGTTCAAATATACGCACTTAAATATACCCATACATGAAAAAATAGATATTTTTCTTATCGCATTCCTCTCTTAATCATATTGACTTAGTTTCTTAAAGTTAAATGAATTCGTGGATATTTTTATGACAGTGATTTTCCCATACTACAGAAGAAGTTAAATGCATTCCAACGTGAAAAACAACATTTCACATCCAAACTCACAAAGAAAAATTTGAAGAAATATATCTGCAACATTTACAAAAACTGCACATAACCCTTATCTTAAAAGTACAATTTATATTAATGTCATATTTCGTGCAATAGATATTTATGAATTTTCCAAAAACTACATACTTACCTATATCTGAAGTAAAAGTTAATGAATATACAGGAGTTTGGAAATAACTTTGCAGCTTCCACATAAAATAACTTATTTATTTTCTACTAGTTCCGCTACACTGTAGCATCTTCAGGAACGTACAAAGAAAATATTCTTTTTTCACACATATATATACTAGTCCAAGTTGGTGTGGGTTGGGTGGGTGGGGGGGGGGAAACTGCGGGACGCGCTGCCTGGGTGGGGGCGGTCAGAGTGAGTGAGAGTGGTTGACTGTGAGTAGCGGGGGCTAGGGAAGGATTATGGAGGGACGTTATTCGCAGGGGGGGTAGATGGCCGTAGGCGTCATTGGGGATGAGTTGTGGAATGTCTAGGAGAGGGGAATGGAAGGGAAAGAGGTGGTCGTTTGTTAATGTTTTCTTCTCCCTTAAGGCGGTTAAGATCTCCAATTGTTCCTTGATGTCCAACCCAACGCCCCCACCCAGGCAGCGCGTCCCGCAGTTTCCCCCCCCACCCACCCAACCCACACCAACTTGGACTAGTATACATATGTGTGAAAAAAGAATATTTTCTTTGTACGTTCCTGAAGATGCTACAGTGTAGCGAAACTAGTAGAAAATAAATAAGTTATTTTATGTGGAAGCTGCAAAGTTATTTCCAAACTCCTGTTCGCAATGGATTTCCACAAAGTCTCGGCCTCAACCATCAGTCACATTAATGAATATACTATAAAATTTGAAATTTCGTTCTTAAGTCCAGCAGAGAATGCTGTACTATTTCCATATCTATATTTACGTATCTGTTAATGCCCTTGTTGATGCTTTTATTTAATGTAGATGTATTAGCTTTTTTCATTCGAGTCCTCGATTGGCAAAATAGAGTCAACATCCGTGACATCTTTCGATGTCCCATCTAACTGCCCCTGACTAAGGGCGAAAACACATTTCAGAATAGGATGAGGACAAAGGAATTCAAGACAAGTTTGGCTAGACTTATAAATAGCTTATAAATAGAAGAATATAATCCCTTTATAAAAGCATACTCGTCCAATTAAAAAAAAGATAAAAAACCGCCTTTTTTAAACCTACTTGAAAAACTTCAAAACATGTACTTAGTACAATATAGTATAATTAACCAAATTTTAGAATACACAGAAAACATGTTCAAATAACTTCACATTCAATATATTGTCAAAGTCAATTTTCTGTTTAATACCACAATCAATGGAATATTAAAATTAATGTAATGCCATAAATTGAAAAAAGATATTTTACGCCTAAAAATTTTCTACTTAGTCTTAAAACAGCCGCTGATTACTGATTCATTCTCTCTAACTCATAATAAAATATTTGATGACTGTGAAACTTAGTCGTAAGCATTTATCATTCTAAATATCTCTGAAAATTCAGCATGGGTAAACCATTCTCGCGGTCGAGGCTAAGCTTAACAGAAATTCCGAAAACAATCGAGCTGGAATAAAAGTTTCCCGGGACAACTTATTAAGGGGACAGTGGTTGCGTGAAGGCAAACACGGCATTAATTTCATTTTACGCCCTTCGGGTCCAAATTTATGGGCCAGCAAAGAAGTCGGAATAAATTTCGCACTGCTCGACGGATGGAAAGCCGTAATTTTGTAAGTTCTCCGAACTAAAAACAAAAGACGGAGCAGTAATACATTAAAAATCCTTCTCGTTGGGGATTATAACCTAATGTCACCAGCCCGAAGGCCATCTTCCTAACAAGAGTAGCGAGAATTCCCATCCTACTCAACGAGAACTACTGAAATAGCATAGCCAGATTAAGTTGAAGGGAGATACACATAAAGTGGGCAAGCAAAAATTGACGAATCTAAACAAAAAGTTACTAAGAAGAAAAGGAAAATCTTACACAATGTGTAAATATATAAAAGAACCCATAAAGAACGGAAGAGATGAAGGCAGAATAGCACAAGTGGTTAGAGTAGCCGGCAAGTCGAAAGACTCAAATATTTTTGCGCTTGTAATCTTCTTAATTCCGCCTTACCCGCCTCTCCTGGGTTCGTCATTTATATGTGTTCATATCCCTTTTCCTTACATCTATTTCCATGTGAATGAATATTTGGTCGCCATATGGCTAGTTTTCGTTTTGAAACTCTTTGCATATGTTGCACATACTAAAACTCTGTGTATGGAATAACTAATGATAATGCCGGATTACCCCGTCTGCTTAGGTCAACTTGATTTTCTTGATGCTTCGAATTACAAAAGCTAATCCCATTAAATGTATTCCACTTAAGATACATATCATTATATGGTTTTTAAAAATTACATATTACAAAAATTTAAAATATTAAATATCATATTTTTGGCTATGTTATATATTTTTATCATACTTTATTCTTACAGATTCCTATTATTCCTCTATTTTTAAAATTTTTATGTATGCCATACGAGAATTCTTGAGTGTATAGATATACACCATAAAAATAGAATAAACAAAAATTAATATCATTCAAAATAATATAAAATGCTGTACTAAAATTTTGAAAAATTGGCCTTTCAAGAACGATAGCATTAGCCAAATCATCTCAATTTAATGAGTTATTTTGGCAAAATTTCGTTTTCAAAACATCCCTATAAGTGTAATTGCGGGAAAGAAAAACTAAATATGGAGAGAGTTTGCATACATAATTTTATGCCAGGAGAAATCATTCAAACATATTTTTTTCCAAATATGAACGTTTATAACCGATGAAACTTGTGTAAAACATGCCATAGTAGTGTGACTATCAGTCTGGATATTTGGAACATCATGGTAAAATATTCGTATTTTTAATAGAAAACCGGAAAAATGACCATTCATTAAAAGCTAAAAACCTCAAAATTATATTTAATATTATAAAAATCGACTTACTAATATGGATGCCCGAGTTCCCTCGTTCGGCGGGAGGTAGGGCGGGAGGCCCTATCTCCCGCCCTGGGCTTGACCAACTTAGTGAATCCCCAGTTCAGAAAAACACGGTCGAAGAGAAAAAAATAAATGAAAAGGAAGTGAGCGGAAAAGAGTAGAGAAGAGAGCCAATCTTTGTGGTGGGAGTGGACCAAGGGTGGAAAAGGACAAGGAGTTTTGGTAGGGGAGTGGGATGTAGGTGGACGGAAAGCGGGGGATGAGGAAGTGAGATAGTCACTTTGGAGTCGGGATGTGAGCAGATTAACTGCTCCCAGACGACAAGAAGATATTGTGAAAGTTTAAGGGGCATCACAGAAAAGATTTGCCCGGGAAAACGAGCAGAACGGAGTATTATTACGGAGGCTTCTATTCTGATGGCTATCGCGAAAGGGAAAATTTTCGATGCTCCCTTGTTTTTTCCACGACGTTCCTTTTGTTTATTCTTAGAGCTATGTTGCGATAAAGATAGAGCCAGTACACGTTTTTTTTTCCCTCTTCATCTAAAGGCGTCGTGCTCGGGTTGCCTAAGTATATGCGTATGAGGATCACTTCATTCAGAAAAACAATAAAGGGAATTAGGGCTTTTAAAAAACAGTGAGATTTTCTCTAGCTATCCGGAATAGCCTTGTTGTCGATGAGTTTGGCCTTTTTACACAGGAACAGTTAATGAATAATAGCCGCGTTTCGCGAAATATTGCTTTGAAAATTATTTTTACCTGGAATATTTTAATTTGAGGATACAATAGATTATCTTAAAAGTTAACAAACAACGAGTTGCTGTAAAAGACGCGAGCCGTAGTCAAACTCTTAGTTTTGAGGTAATTGGATTAATCTTCCCATGAGGATTATCTTCTTTCTGCTCTATCATTCACGAAGTTTAAACAAATATCTTTCCCATTCTCTATATCTGCGGTGGGCGAAAATTTATGTTTTTCTTTAAAGTTAGGCTAAAGAAAATTTTGATACGGACACCGTCATCCGTCTTATGCATTTTATAAGCTTCTAATGCACACATATTGCTGGGGTTTAAGCCATGCATTCTGTTTACCAAAGATTAATAAGTGGTAATAAACGTTCATCAAGTTCATGATATGTCATTTGAAATATGAGCACGTGAAATATTTGTAGCACTATCTCTATCAGAGGTATATAGGAATATAGTATCCTGGATTAAAATTCCTAAATTACCCTCAGTGAGAAATATAACACATTTTTTTATGACTACGAACTAAATGATTAGAACCATAACAGTTAAGCTTTTGTAAAATTAAATTTTTAAGAATTTAAAAATCATTTTCCCAATTTCACTCAATATGTATTATAACAGTTTCAACGCAAATTTCTCAACCTTAGTTATGCAAGTTGCCTATGGAGGACGTCTAATGCATTAATATGTATTGCCTTAATTTATTGTTGGACATTTTCATAGTTCTTTTTAAGGACATATATATAATATAAAAAAATTATTATTAAAATATATGTTACAGAAAATTAATTACATTTTTTTCATTAAGTTTCTCTAAATTCAATAACAATAGGCATGATCAATAATGCCAAGGAGATAATGAATAAAAACTCATTTAAATGTTTTTGTGAAGTTGTTGTTTTCCAAATTCTAAACCAGTCAGCGAGACTACCGTTTTCGTTATTGAAACAAAACCTGATGGATTTCCGAGGAAAGGATTCCCTGTGCCCCACTCCACTATAACTCATAAATCGCGCCACTAAATTAACAGAGGAGATCATTCGGAAGAAACGTAAGTGTGTTTGCTCGGGGCCGTGCCAAGTAAACACCGCATAATCCAGCTCCGTCGCGATAAGTAAAGCTTCACAAAAGCCCCTCCCCCGCCCTCGTCGTGCCATTCGTAGGCTCCCTTGAGCGAACGGCGCCCCGTGATGGACGAGCCCGTCGGACGCCCCGCCGCGGTGCATAATTTATTCCTCCTCCTCAAAACTCCCATCGTAGGGAAAGAGTCCCAAGCGAGGTGCCCCGCTAAAAACATCGCCCGCTTCCGCCGAGGCGAAACAAGGGACGGCCGACGAATGAGATCCATACACATACACTTGCCCTCGGCGTGTCCGTATGTATGCTTGTTTGTATGAGTGCACGGGCGGAAGTAAATATTCAGCAATAAACGCATCGGCCGTCCTGGAGGGCGATACCGGCACGTTCCCCCGACCGCGAAGTGCTCCCACAACCGTTCAGGCCACGCGGTTGCCCGCCGGGTGACGAGCGAAACGGGTAGCCGATCAGTTTTGTAAAACTTCAAGGAAGTTTACAGTGGACGGGTATGCTGGAGGAAGGAAGGGAGGAATTCCCTCGCGTCTCATTTGAACTCAGAAGGAGCTAAAACTGTCCCCGTTAACTCGAACTTTCAACAAGATTCCCATTAACACGTAAGGACAAGATTCGTCTCAGAGAGGTTTGGGAATGGACTCGGAGATGTTGAAAGTTACCTGGTTTGCAGGGATGGAAATGTTGCTATTGTTAATTCCGCATATTTTCCATCAGGTTCAAGTATGACAAAACCGTGAAAAAATTAATTAACCCGTCTCAAAACGTCCATTTCAGGTGAGATATAAAATTGGATATCTAGTGTTGAAAAGCAAATAAAGAAAGGCATTCTTAATAAGAGGAGTCTTAATTCAGTTTATTAATATGATGTCCTTTTCTTGCTCATTATTACTAAATTAATAACAGATACATATTTCAGAACTCAATAACAGGAGGTACCATCGGACTCATCCACCCGAATGGTGGTTAGGTTAGGTAAAATTCGAGTTTTTCTCCAGCCAATCTTTGAAAGGCTCAGAAATCTAAACATTCAAAGTAAATGGCAAATATGTTCTACAAAATATCATTTAATTTTCCAACCAGTTCTGATTTTCAGACTTTGGCAACTCTTAGGTTTTATATGTGGTTGTTCAACACCAGGTATTTGAAGCTGCAGCTAATAGCACATTAGTTAAAATAAGAGAATATGGAAGTAAGTGAAACCCATGGAAAAATATCTTTCTTTTCTGTATGTATATATATATATATATATATATATATATATATATATATATATATATATTTTTATATATACATAAGTCCCGGTCGAGGAAAATATTTTTACATTCGTGATCTGCTCAAATCCGCCATCCCCACCTCTCTTGTGTTCGTCATTTATGTGTGTTCCTTAACGATTTTCCTTTTCTCTATTTCAATGTGAATGAATATTTATTCGCCGTAAGGTGGAATTTCGTGTTTGAATGTTTGTATATTATATATACATATATATATATATATATACATGAATGTATGTGTATATATATGTGTGTGTGTGTGTAAAATATTTACGGTTGTTTACCTACCTTCAATGATCTTACCCTGTCTACATCATTCAATTATTCAATTTCCAAGAGATATTTTTAAATAATTTCGCGATTATTAAATAATTATCAAATTCATTTAATATAGACAACTACTGTTAGTGTTTTATAAGGGGTTGACTCAGGGAAACTGTTCCATGACATTCCTATACTTTCTTCAAACCGCGTCGTTTAGACAAAATAATAAATAATAATTTATTTTACAAAACAAATTTTTATGTCAAAATAAAACTTCTTTTTAAATCGTGTTTATTTTCATTTTTCGACCGTAATATACCTTAATGTTTTCAGCATAAGTGAATATTTTGCAACACACTTTAAGGACGAAGCTGATATCAGTTTCAGGGATGTATATTGTTGATTTTTTTGGCAATTAAAGGTGTTAATTATACTTTAGTGTGAGCAAAACTCAGCTGTTCTCTGAAGATGAAAAGTATAAAAAAACGTATCCGTGAGTCATATAAAAAATTGAAATATCATAAACACTGTTGGAATGATAATTATGGGACTTCCCAATTTCAACCACTCATTCTAAAAGTTTCGCGTTACTGCATTATCCTTTGCCTATCCCAATAATCATCTGTCTCCACGATCCCGTGAATACTACTCCCTCCACCTTGGCTCATCCCTAGCTTATGGCGGTGGCTTCTGTTCTTTGGCACTAAAAGCACTCCAACACAGTCAGTCTCTCCCAACAAAGCAGTTGGACCGTGCAGTCTCCGTCTGAAGAGACCACCAGTGAAGAATTTGATTTTAGAAATAAGCGAGATGAAAGAGGTCGAAGGTGTGGAAGCAGATATTTTTAATGAAAATTCAGACAAAAGTAATGGATGTTGACATATTCTGTTAAAAAAAGGGGCGATTCATCAACAATAATACCAACCTACACCATGGTTTCAATGACTGACTCTTTGAAGCAACTCTAAATGCTCCTTTTCTTCCATTTCGGTCTCTTTCTGTCGTGTCATGTCTATGAAAATATCGAAGAGAATTTATACATATTATATTTACCAAGTACACCTTAAAATTCTCAATAAAATACTGACGACTAAACGTTGTGTAGAACATATGGAACTATGGTTTTTGGTTAAGTACATAATGTGCAGAATAGTATATTTGAAAAACTTAATCAATTTACTTGGGAATTGGGATAAGGCTATATGCGCTTAAAGTTGGAATAGAAATGTTTCAGAAATAGGAAATATATTCATCTCAATAAAAGTTATTTCAAAACCTGTTATTGAATTACATATTACTGCAGGTCTGTAAAAGGTACCGG
Source organism: Hetaerina titia (assembly GCA_037158775.1). NCBI lineage: Eukaryota > Metazoa > Arthropoda > Insecta > Odonata > Calopterygidae > Hetaerina > Hetaerina titia. Next base: position 32,653,996 of record CM073778.1, read on the forward strand.
TACTAACAATATAGTCTTTTATTTCATCAATGTTTTTTATATATTTCATCGGGATATCAGATAGTAGTTACTAGGAAAATCACAGTAATCGTTTTCTTTGAATAAAAATAGGAAAAACATGCACATTTTTGGCATGGTATTCTAAAATACATTTGCACTATTTTGGCATGTGATAAAACTTGAAAAACTGTTTCATAGGTCATATTTCACCACATGCAAGGTTTTGTTGTTTATTTTTTTACGAAAAAGACGCTGCTATATAAATTTATTCCATCCACGAAATTGTAAAGTTTTCCACTTCAATTGTTCTTTTTCCTCAGCAAATCGGACACATGGGACCTTATTTATGTTCTTTTCGAGAATTAAACTGGGTAAAATAACTTGAAAATATACAAACCGCGATAAAATCCGTTAATTGAGACGATGGATTCCAATCGTGGCCAATACTGAGCTACTCTGTTATCGCCCCTCTTGCAAACATCGCTTCATTCCAAGCAATCATATCTTCGACTGGAAGGCTGCACAGCAATAGGAGGTATATTTCATTTATTCTTTTCCCCAAACTTTTATGCCAGTTCACTAGTAAACATTAATTGAAAGAAAATGAATTATTCACCTTTTGGAATAAGTCGGTTCATGCGGTAAATTATAATGGAAATCTATGATTAATCTCAGAGCCGAAACTAAGTAACAACTGGACGTTTAAGCAGAAAATAAATTTTACATTTCAAATTATTATTTCTAGCAACTACTTGTTTTATTTATGCTTTAATGGAATGAAAGCAAATGAGAATACTAATTCATTGGATATACTCTACGCACAGTTAAATTTTCGTAACTAATAAATGATTTTTATGGTCCAATTGAAGGAGAGCTTATTTAAAATTCTACAATAATCTACCTTAAAAGGACACTTTAGTTCCTCTTCATTCGATCGTAGTAAACAGATATTTTATCTAGTAGAGTGCTAAAATGCTATTTGAAGTAACAAGTATATATTCGATAAAATCCAATGCGAGAAATGAAAATCTGAACTTAATGTTTTTCTCCGATCCGTATAATGTTAACGGATGTGCGAATAGCATGAATGGCAGAAATCGCAATGTTAGCTCCATGAGAACTTTACTTGGAATAGTATTTGTCACTACCGTGAGTGGATAATACCACGACTCAGATATGCTCCATTTGGCAAATATTTGTATACTTTTTTATATACCTGAATCCATATTAAAAAGGAACACCCCCTTTCCTGGTTCCAGATATAAAATTAAAATCTAACCCAGCAAGCGTTGCGGAAATAAAATATGCACCAGCATGGAGCAAACGATTCACTTTGGGATACAAAGTGTGTTGCAGTGTTGACGCTGGTCGATGGAATATTTAAGCGAACCAACCGATGAAGCCTCCACACACAGCCATGGTTTGAATCAGCGCACCTGCGAAACGTTGTGTGAAGTACTTCTGCTACATGAAAGGGAGAGAACCCGATAGTTCGGGTGCACTAGGGCGATGAATTGTAGAAAGATTCGAGCTAATCGAAATCATATTATTTATGAGGTGCGAAGCACATTTTTATGCCTACTAAAAAGCCCAAGGAAATAGTCCCACCGTAACTTATACAAATATATTAAACAATTTCATTCCACACAAATCGGCCTAAGTAAACGAATACGAGTAAAACGAAGTGAAAAATGCCAAAAACTTGACATTTCTTTAAAATGCCATAAGTTTTATGTATATATAAACCATTTTTCTATATATATATATATATATGTGTGTGTGTGTGTGTGTGTGTGTATTATGCCAACCCTAGGTCCATTATTAAAATATAATTGCCAACACAGCCACTAGGTTCCACTGTCGGTGCCATCCAATTGCTATTATATTATTATCATTGTTCCTATTCCATTTATCTTACATCAAATATAATTTAAAGGTTTATGATAATAAATATATTTTTATTATCCTTATTATTATAAATTCGATTTAATGAGAAAAAATCTAAAACAAATTAATCATCAATCGGTTATCTCTTCCAACGTTTCATATTAGCAATCAAATGGTATTAATAAGTTATTTTCTTTAATACTACTGGCATTTATTTTTGACTTTATTTACATACTTTTTGCAATTAGGCAATTTACCTGGTGGCAACGGTCCAGTGTGATCACTGGTCACTCTTACAATGCACATACATACACACACAAGAAGAACAGATATGAGACAAAATGCTCGTATATTCAATGACACTTTTAAGATTACCGACCTCTCCTTTACTATCACACAAGGATTAGGTGTACACCACACGAGTACATACTACGCACCGTCCATCGCCACACTTCGTCCGTAATCACGTATCTTCAATTTCATATACCGTTCAAAATCGCGTCCCGTTAACACATTATTCATAGCACAAGTACATACGGTTTTATTTCTCACTCACACGTTTTTAAGGCGAGCATACACCTCGTTTTAAATTTATTTAATGAATAAGGTAAGGACTTAAAGATATCCTCAGGTGATCACTGGTCACTCTTACAATGCACATACATACACACACAAGAAGAACAGATATGAGACAAAATGCTCGTATATTCAATGACACTTTTAAGATTACCGACCTCTCCTTCACTATCACACAAGGATTAGGTGTACACCACACGAGTACATACTACGCACCGTCCATCGCCACACTTCGTCCGTAATCACGTATCTTCCATTTCATATACCGTTCAAAATCGCGTCCCGTTAACACATTATTCATAGCACAAGTACATACGGTTTTATTTCTCACTCACACGTTTTTAAGGCGAGCATACACCTCGTTTTAAATTTATTTAATGAATAAGGTAAGGACTTAAAGATATCCTCAGGTAACTCATTCCATTCTTTTATTCCACGATTGAGGGAGAGTTTTTTTTATGTTTGTTTTGTGCCCTCTATGTTTTATTTTGAACTGATGGTCCTTCCGCCCAATGTAATTTGGTTTGTCTAATCTTTCTGAGAGCTCCTCCCACCCCTTCTCTTTATTTACTATCTTCAACATCCCACATAGCCTGTTCAGCTTTATCTTATTTTTATTGTTCCATATGCAGTACCTTTTGCATAAAGTTTCTATATGATGATTTTGAAATACAACTAGAAAAATAAATGAACTTTATATTATAAGGAATTCCGCAAATGTTCATAATCATTTTTCATTATAAATTAATAATTGCCCACGGGTACAGTATAATCGAGAACGATAGTTATATGACTCTGAGAGGCTACCTATTCAATCGTCTTATAACAAAAAAATTAATTATTTAACATTAAAACAAGGTATACTACTGAATATGAATACGTTTAGAACCAATATTAAAATATTCCAGATAGCAAGTAAGGGTAATAAACCTTAGTCAATACACGAATCTTGCTTTGGACGTCAGAATGTACACCCATTTTAAAAGGGTTCGTCTCAGAAAGTTTTTGGAAGTTTCAAAATTTGAAGACTATAGTATAGTAAATATTGTACATGCCAAAGAAAATTGCTCAGTTTAACTTAAAATTGTGTGAATTTAGGGGTTCTTACCAGGTTATTAAGAAACATAAAACGACTGTAATTATCATCCGAATTTCAAAGCTCAAAAGATATTTTCGTTATGTCCCACTCACATAATTTCCTGCATTTCCTAAGTACTCATGATCGATGCAGCGTCCGATATATTTCTCTTGCCAGAATGACCTCTGATGCTGCGACCCTTTAACAAACTGCATAATCAACTGAGGACTAGCTAAGCATTATAGCACGCGTCGTATAGGACGACACTAACTCAATGGAAGGGAGAGAAAGTAAGGAAGGTAGCGACGGCATGGAGGTAGCGGGGAAGCCCGGGTGAACGACATAGCAGGCACCAATCACAGGGCTTTGATAGCACCTCTTTCGCCCTAACGACAGACTAGCTAATAAACTAACCACGTTCGTTTCCATGGAGACCTAGTACCACCAGCGTCAGGTTGCCCTCCATAGACGGAGTTTAAGGACCTCCGTTATGACCTATAAACTGGGATAATAAACACTGGAGCCCATTAGTATATTCCACATTCAAATTTATAAACATTGACCAATTCCTTAACACTTCATTCTACTGAGAATAATTATTAATATAGCTATTATGTTTACCAGTAATCAGCGAATATGAAAGTAATTTGGGATTAAAATCATCTTGACTAAAATGGCTTGATGAAAATGACCTTGTAATTATGAATCCAAAATCCATCATGAGATAATTTTGGCTAAAATATTGACATAAAAAGAAAACCTGAGAATAATAATGAATATTGTTAAAAATTTAACCCTCTTTACTATTTACTTACTAATTACTGTTTAACTAATAACTAACATATGCTAACTAAAATTATTTGTTTACAAAAGTGTTGCTGACTTAATTACTAGAGAGTGTTACAAATACAAGTATTTGTATAGCATTAGTATTATCACTAAATCATTGTAACTTGTATTGAATAATTATAATTAACATTCTTTTCTTAGCCTAGAGGATTTTATGATTATTTTACTCACTACCTAATTCATCAAAGGCCGAGAGCACTAATTAAGGAATAGTCATACGATTCGAATCGTCTCACATTTGTTCGGCATCGCCTACGGCGGTTAATAGTGATAGTTTCATCCAATTGTTCACAAAATAAAAACATATAATTCATAGTGGGAAAGGTTAATTCTAATAAAAGTATATTTTTTCCATTTCACCTTGCTACTCAAGACAGCAAATTGTGTAATGGTGAAGACCTCAAAATGCTATACAACGCGTTTAGGGGATATCTTGGTGAAATCAATTAATTATGAATTGAAATTTATTCAGTTATTAATTGAAACACGAACACTTTGCTGTTTGAGCGAAAGTAATTTGTCCACAACCAGGATTTCACGTGAAATGCCATCATCAGTTAATGCGGAAACAGTCACGTAACCAGAGAACTTCGTCTTGATAGACTTACTATCTTATCAAGCTGAAAGCCAGGTTAGAGCTAAATACATTTTGTTTGGAATGATTAAATATTTTTGCTTCAATCCATAGCATCAGACATTTATTAAAGTCAAATGCGTTTAATTATTCTCAACAAATTTATGCTGCAATAAATACATCTTTGTTAAATATTTCTTCTTTTTTTTCATAGAAAAAAATCAATGAACACAGCAGGGATTTTCAGCTCTGAAATGATACGCTGAATGAGCGGCTCAAGGCATAACCGGTCATTCGTTAATCCGGCCAGAGGTCTGGTAGTTTGCTAACTGGATGAATTATGTCTGTTGCTCGTTAAAGTTTTTTTGAGGGCTTCCCATCAGATTTGTCACTTTTGTATTGGTCGCCCGAGTGATTCGTAGACTTGATGGTAGTTACGGGTAAATTTTTCATATTGAAATGGCAAGATTACATTTCATCGCACCTTATGTATATTTTTTTAAACTTATTGTAGACACAGTGAATCGTAATCGATGAAGAAATTCATATGTTGAGGAAAGAGAAGCTTTTGCTATTAAAAACACAACGAAGGGACAATGAGTTGATCAAACGTTTGATTGAGAGTTAAAGTGAAATGTTAAAGAACATTTTGTAGGCAACAATAAAGAAAAGACAATTTTGATTTAGATCTAGACAAAGAGAAAAAATAGGTATATATGATGGTACGAATATTTTTTCAAGGCAAGAATTGCTGAATCAAAAAACTATACTGCAAAAACGGGAGTTTAGATTAGGTGGGTGTGATCTGAAAATGTGCAACAGTCGATACTAAATAATAAAGCATATATTAAGGTAATGGTCATCTACATTGATGGTGGTTAAATAATAATTTGAACGCTGGTGTAATAAACCAATTGGTTTATTGCACCCGCTATATATCAAAATATTTCCCGCTGTCGTCACATGGTGACGGAAGCGGGAAATATAGTATTTTGCGAAAAGCGAAACGTATCATATAATCAAATGACGACCGAGACATTAGGGGTGACGATTCGTCCAGCGGCCTTGAACAATGTTCAACGGCGTTATCCATGACGAATATCGACAATGCGACGTCAAGTTATAATGATGTCGAAAACGGCCACTCGGCAAAAGTCCACGCAACCGGCGTCGTCATGACAACGATAGCAGCTGAGCGGCGACTCATAACCTAATTTCTGCCCGAATCCGAGTGGAGTGGGAAGAAGGGAAAGTGGGTTGGCCAGAAGGTGAAGGGAACGGGCGGTAGGGGATGCCTCGGTGAATTCCTCGAGTGCAAATACATATTACGCAGCCCGCATTCCCGCCCCGAGTAAATGCGGTGAGAGAGTGCAATGGATCGGGGAACGGGGAGATCTCGGTGTGCATCGCGCGAAGGGCAACACAAGGGCACTCTCCCCCATTATTCCTCTTTCCCCCTCCACCCACAACACACATACACCAACAACGCCACCACCTTGTCAAACCCCCTCCCCGTCATCCCGAACGCGCCAGTAGATCTGCCCTCGTTATAACCATCCGACATGCAGTGGTGCTACTCTTTTATAACCTCTTCAAGCCCCACCCATTCCTTCAACTCCCCCTTCCACCTGTACCCTCTTCTCCACTCGTACATAATATTTCCTGCATTCCCCTTTCCCAGCCCTTCCCTCCTCCCTATCCTCCCTCACCAACCCCTTCATCCAAAACATCCATCTACCTCAGCGCTCCGCTAGAGCACGTTCTTTTCGTTTTCACGGTCCTCCGTCCCCCTCTCCCAACCCATATCTGTCCCGCACTCTCTCGCTCGCTGTTTACCCCACGTGAGCAGCCACTCGTTACGATAGAAACGGCAAGGGTGGAGGCGAATATCGTTGACCTCATTCCGCGAGTTTTTAGTGAGATGGCCTCGCATCCACGGGGGGGGGGGGGGAGAGGGGGTGCAGTCTGAGGTGTTGGGGGTATGATGGTGGTTCATGGAGGGGGAAAATATTTATATCCATGTGTATGGCCGCACGGATGGGTATGTGTGTTTTATACGTAGGTATGTACTCTCATAAAAGCGACGGGGGAGTCGAAATGGAGGGATAACGTACTCACTTGGTCGTCCAGAATCGAAATCACTCATGAAGCTATCGAGCCGCCAGTTTGCGCTCACACGATTTTTTAATCGGATGCCCTTGTCTCGTATCGATAGGAATTGATGGGGGTGGGAAGCCTCCTAGGTTCGTTCTTACCCCACGATCTTTTCACATGCTTCCTTTGACTGTGCTGGCCTTATATACTTAGATTGTACATAAAGTGAAATTTTGCTTTCAAGAGTCCGTGTAAAGAAGTTAAGGCCCAAATTTTCGACGACACACCAGATGCACTCACAACCTACTCAAAGTTTCAAAATTTACTTTCAGTAAACGAAAAATAAAACACCGAAAACTTTTGCAGTTTGTGTACAACTAAAACAGATTGTTCTTAGCTGCATAATGCTATACACAGTCCAATATTTGTATTCGGTTTTACTTATGCACCATACTCTTAACTCATGATCAATTTTCAAGATTTTATTAGCAAATAATACAAAATCACATAACATACAGCCTAACAAAATGCTAAATTGTGCAACACGCATTCACGTGTAGTTATCATGAGATGCCGTGGTTATGATGATAACACGATGATGACCCAAAAGCCAAACACGACAAAATATTTTCTTTTGTGCGAATTGTAAATAAAAGCATTAATTTAAATTCAAGGAAGGGATGAACAAGGGATAAAATTATAAAGTATATGCCAATGCTATAAATGAGGAAATCCTTTAAATCTGTTAAAATTCTTTCACTTGGTCATTAAATGTAAAAAATCGCCATGTTTAAACATGCCTGACCTAAATATAACCAGAAAAAAATACAAGCGTATTTTCTTTATTTTATCCTACTCTGTTACAAGTCAACTTTCATATTTTATAGGCATGATGAATGAATTATGACTCATTTCCATTGATATGTTCAAGGAGACATTTTAATCATAATTTCGGTCTCATAAATCATACTGGGAAGTGAGTTACTTTTTAAAATGTTTTTTGTTAATCAAACACCTATTCGTACATGACCAAACAACCATAAGCATTTTAGCTTATTTAGTTTATATTTCATGTTTATTTTGTCGAGGAGTCCTTTTCTCTCTCACACGACTCCCATCTCTGTACATGACACATCTCGATTTTATAGAAGAAGATATTTTTTCAGACTATGCGCAATAAATATATTTATAAACATCTGAATATACTCTCTTTTTTTAATTACAACACTCTTTCCACTCCCGCCTTCCCCCACAATAATTCCTCCACCTGCCCCCTCACCTCCCATCAAACTCCTCCTTCAATGTTTCACTCGAAGTGCTACGAGTCCCCTTATGCTCCAATCCCGCTTCAAGCGTCAAAGGGAATAACCAACGGCGCATTGTTTCGCGTCTCATTGTTTCCGCGGCACAATACGACGGAGAATGGATTGCGTTTTTTTCCACCCTCCCTCCTACTTTTCATTTATTTTCACTCCCTCCCTTCACCGTCAATTTTTTGCATCGCATCCTTGCTCGGTTTTAAGTTGGGATGGAACACGAGTTTGCCGCGCGCGTAAGCGGGGAAGAGCGACTCCGCGTCACACGTGTAAGGCACTACACGCCCCACAGTCGAGCCGTCGAGTGTGAGTGAGGATGAGCGCGTGTGTGTGTGTCGGTTACAAAGCACCGACTCGGACGGGAGAGTGTCACGGCAGACAGCTCGCGTCTTTTCGATTCGACTCTTCCACGTGAAATGGGGAGGGGGTTGTAGGGGGAGAGGGGAACAAGGATTCGTCGGATCATTATTTCATGTACGCTCCCTCCCTCCCGATGGCCTATTTATTCACGCGTTGAAGATGAATCTCAGCTCGCTCGTTAAACGCGATATTCCACGGTGTGAATATCGAACGGAACCGCTGAGGAGAGGAGAGCATGGAAGCGCAGGGAGTCCCACTAGTCACGTGACTGATGCAGTTACGCAGTACGCGACAATAGGACACGGGTGTACTCTACTATTACTTTGTCGCTCGTGAAATCCACCGATGAAACGTTACCACTCCGAGTTGATCCTATTGGAAGTGTCGCAATTTTTTTCCCGGTCGAATTAATTTTCATATTTATGTTGAATAAAAAAAATTTCGCTTTTGGATTGATAAGTTTTTTATTATATTTTATTATCATTTTATTCATCAAAGTATCTTCTATACCTTTAAGAATAAAACTGCAAAACTAGGTAAAAAGATGCTCTTTACTTTCTTACTGAAAATAAAAATTTAAATGCAGGGGAAATATAATATGGAAATTATATGCACTAAACACGCCATATTGTAAAGCCATTTTGAAACAGTGACAACAAATAAGTCAAAAATACATAATGGAAAAGAAAATGTAGGTAATTTGATTGATCTATGTTAAGAAATACAAATTTTTCAATTGATTTCTTGAAAATGAAAACCATGGAAGGATTACGTAATAAAAATATTAATTGAAAGAACAGAGCAGTTTATGTGGTGGTATTTTTCTGATAAAAATTTGATTCAGATTTCTTATTTTATGGTTGAGAAAATGAAAATAATTTAAATAGTGAATTTCGGTTCAATAATTTAAATACTGTAACTCATGAAAAAAGCTTTGACAACTGATATCGTATGATATAATATGCATTTAAAATATAGTGCTTTATTTAACGTGAATTTTATTCAATGATAAAATGTGCTAGCAATGTAAGTTGGCTTGTGAAATATTATTAAATCACGGTAAGTAAAACATGCAACGGTTGAAACACTTCTCACACTGTTCCACTCTTGAAATATTTTTTATGCATGGTACTTACAAATATTTAAATAGGCATGCATCAAAACATGTGAGTTTGGAACGAGCACTTCCTGATTTGTCGAATGCAATCACCGGGGACTCTCATAAATATACGCTAGCAGCCATTTTAGAGCTGTTACCCTTGCCCTATCTCCGCTAAAAAGCGTAATTGATGCCATGAATAATTAACGATGGAAATATGGGTAACATAAACCGAAGCTTAACTCTTAGCGACCACTTAAACAATGAACGAGCTCTCGATTCCCTTGAAAATGGGAGTTCGGAAGATTAACTATTGTGCTAGATAGACACTCTTTCGGTTCAAATTACAGTTTCTCCGTAACTGTATCGGACCAATGCGTGGTAAATGGCTCATGGTTTTGTTTTGAATATTTAATGACAAAATACAAAAAGAGATACTTTAGTAAAAAAAATCAAATCTCTGTTATGGTCTCATTTTAGTATTTTCATTAGTTTTAGCGACAAATAGTGGTGTAAAAATTGTTAATTTAGGGAATATAAAGGCACAATGGCAAATAATGTGAAAATAAGGTAACATTTCTCATGTCAACAAATTTTTACTAATATCCATAAAATATATGGTTAATTACTGATCTACCAAATAAATTTCAAATAGAGCTGAAGGCGAAATTACTACTTTCATGATTGATATCCTGAATTTGGGACTTTTTTTGATATTTTGCAAAGTTTAAAATGAAGAAACTATTGCTGTGTAAAATTTCGACACTGCGTATTTAAATAATCGTTAAGGCACTTTGTACTGAATGCTACTAATGATTGCGGACGTTGAATACAGTAAGAAGAGATTAATGATAGTTTCAAATTGTATTAAGCTACATATGTACACATTAAATATCACCGCTGGTGTGCAGTACAGATTTTAATGGCCATTCATCTTAATTTGAGGTTCTCATTGGAATAAAAAGAATTCACCAAACTTGAAGAGAGATAATAATAATAAACGTGTAATGCTGGTAATAAAAGTACTCGTGCCATATGGTCTATAAAATTGGGTCATTGGTTGTTGGTTATTCAGATCATAATTATGTATTTATCCAACTTACCAAAAGGTTCTTTTCTCCATTATTTCATATTATATCATTATTAACTAATTAATTTATTAATTGTTGGTGAGAAAAATGTGCAAATATGTATGTACCTAAGCAAACAAAAAGTTACGTCCTCGGCCAAAAATACACTTCTACATTAATAAAATATTGAATTCGAAATCTATATCTTATGTCAAATACTATAATCTTACAAAATCTTCACCTCGTAAGAGATTAAAACAAACTGAGCTTAGCTTGGACACATTAAATAAAACAATCGACGTAACATCTAAGATTAAAAATCTAAAATAATTGTCATTTTCAGAGCCGTGGAAAATATTCAACCACGTGCAAGATGACGAAAGTATCTTCCTTAATGTGTATTTTTCCAAGCAAAAAACTAGATTAAGTACTTGAATTTTAGGAAATATATTAAAAGTAAAAAAATTCCATATCATTGAATGGACAGATGTGAAAAACATGTGGCCATGGGAGTAGTCATGTTAGCATTTTAAAAGGAACTTCTCTTTTAAAGCACGTCCTACCTTCGCCTATCGGCTGGTGTCAAAATCATGAAAATGGTCCTTCACTTTGATGACCGTTTTCTTTGTTCCCAGAGGCTACAGTCCCCTCCAGCGCGTCAAACTTAACGGGATGTCGTGAGCGGAAAAAACGCTCTTCTAAAACACCCACCTCTCCTTCGTTTCGAGTGAATCTCTTCTTTCCTCGTAGCTACAGTAGCGAAAATTTCAAGCATTGCTTAAAAATATAAGAAAAGATGAAACGATGAGAGTTACTTCAACTCTCCTCCATAAATGCAAGGGCTGAAATCACTTCTTGGAGAGTTAGGCATAACTATAGCGGGAATGCATATAACTTCTCTCTAAATGCTCCCACCATCATCTCGCCAACCGATTTCCCACATTCTTTTAATCATCATGTCTCTTGAAGAACTGTACTGTTTTTTACCCATGCCTTGACTCATCCGCAAGGTAGGCAAGAGTGTGGGAAAATGTAGGGACAGAAGCGAAAAGGATGGCGTCGCATTATTTACGCTTTCAATTCTGGATGTAAGAAATGCACATCATGGCAGTGAACGAAAAGAGAATCTTTACCTTTTTCTCATAAGAGGCCACGAGGATCAATGTCCGTAGAGGAAATTACAGACATTTCACGGGATAAGGAAGCATGTGAAAAGAATAAATGGAATATTTTAATATAATAAAGTAGATTTGAAGTTAGATTTCACTCCTTGTACACTGGCTTTCCATGGCACCCCGATGAGTAAACGTAACGAATCTTCTTTCATGGTAACTGTGTTTGATTGAAATAATTAATCGTCCTAAGAAAAATATAGAACGTGGTTAAGTCAAATAATAATCATTCCTTAATCTTTATCTCCATTGGCGTCTGAAACTATTGTTTCAGTGTCTCGCCCAAGGTCCTCCGGTTCAGTTTCTACCTTGAACTAAATTTCGAACAAACAGAAAAAACAACGCAGACATTTCGATAAACTGGAAAGAGAAATACATGCCAGTACATCACATTTAGTGAATATTTAATGGGAAAAAATTTATCACAAAAATCAGACAAAGATATTTAATTATCAGCAAAGAAAGAAAAGCTTACTAAAAGAATTTTTTGGTAAATTTAAAATGAGAAAAGCCTTAGAATAGAAAAGGAAATTTTTGGGCTAAAAAATCTAACTAATGACAAGGAGACAAAAAATTAATGTGAAAATGTGAAAATATTGGAGTACATGAAAGGCAATAAAAGTGAAAAGTTTTATTTGAGAAATCAAATAGTTTACAAATTAAAAATGTTTAAGATATTTCGCGTAGCATCATTCAGAAGATATAAACTTTGCAAGAAAAGTTCACAATGTCAGTATTCATTTCTATCTTAAAAAGCAGAAAATCGAGCGACACAGATGCCTCATTTTTAAAAGGATCTAATAATCATATATATAATATGTACATAATAATGCTTTAAAAGTATCAAAAAGGTTTCCACTGGGTCAAAAGTTTCTAAAATATATACTTAAATAATATTACCACGAGTTCACTCCCAAAAATCATACTTTTATATTCCATCTCTTTGGTTCCAACGCTCTCTAATCACGTTAGTGAAACTAAAAATAAACTACCATTGATTCTTCAAAAATTTTAGTCACCAACTATCGGAAAAAGTAAGTTAAAGTATGAAGAAGTAAAAAGAATGAACCAAAGGAATGAGCATACGTATTTTCGGATTCTTGTTTATTTCTGGTTCCACTCTCTGCAAGCACAGAAATGGGGCAATCTCTGTTCAGTTCACATTCGGTGGGACCGACCGATGGATTTCGAAATATTCTTTCGTTTTCGGGTCAAATCAAATATGTCTCTTTCTTTGACCGGTTACGAAAATGAGGCTCACACACACAAGGCCACGCGGGAATCTTTAGAATCACGCCCATGCCCAGTAAAAGAGAAATATTATGTGTGCATCTTCCATTGTTGTTTGCGAAGAAAAACAATTCCTTCTTATTTCAGCAAATTTTGATGCAGCTCCATGCTGATGCAGCTGATGCAAAATTCCAAGGACACAACATTTTTTTATAAAATCTACCATTGAGTGCAAGACTATTTTCGGTTTTAATATTTATAGAGTTCAATAAAAGTTTCATGGTTGAAATATTACTATCGTATACTAATGAAAACCAATGTTTCCATTAATTAGTCACGAACTTATGTTTACTAAGATGGGTGCACCTTTTAAGTAAAATACATGAAAATATGGCGGGATACCCGATTCCATAGAGTAAAATTGATGCTGAAAATCCTTGGAGCTCTTATTCATATGCTAAAGCATTATATTTGCCTGTATCAGACACTGCAGGTAAAGCCAATAGAACTATGGATTAAGGCGGACGGGCGTTTTCTGTCACAGGTTTGTTAATGGTCAGGAAAAAAGGTTACCTTTGCTGGAAAAATAAGTGGTGAAGTTCTTAGCTACCGAATTCCCCCTTGAAGTTTTCCGATAATAACCCGAGTGCGCAGAAAACTCAAAAGTATTTAATATCGTTTCGCTCGCTTAGGGCTCTTTGTTACTTCCGCTGTGCTTCTGAAGAAATCGATTTAATCAGCATCCTTCAAAACCAGGAAGACTATGTATTAGAGGAGAAAAAAAATTCCCGGCCCTCGCAGAAGACAAAGTTTTCAGGAAGTATGGAGGCTGGAGAAACTTAGCCGGCGTCTTCCGAGGCTCGAGGGGACGAAACCTTAAAATAATTAATGAGAGGAAGATTCGAGCATTCGAGGTAAATGAACTTTCAAGTCGAAGATTGCATGGAAGACACCGTGAAACAAAGGGATTAATTCAATTGGATATTTGCTTCGCAAAATGTTTTTCCTTCTATTCGAGTATTTGGCGTTACGCTATAATGTATCCTTAGTTCGACCTGCATTGAAAGCCAGCTGCATCGTAGGAAAAAATTCAATTTCTTGAAATTAAAGCCCATTTATCCTGAAGGCTATTCATATGCAATACTATTTCCAATATTATTTATACTTTTTCCGGAATTATCAATGAATTAACTATATAAAAATCTGATGATATTTTTTAATAACAACGGTTAGTACTAATTGTATTATTTCTAAGTCCGAAATATGTGTAGTGAACCGTTCAAAATTCCACAACCATTAAGAATAATGAAAAAATAAAGACAGAATTTGGGTTATTCCTTAGAACTATGATCCGTAGTGTGAACTTTCTCCAACAAATCATGGTTCCCCCATGAAATTTTCATTTTCAGTTCTTCATTTTTCTTTTAGACCTCATGTTCACTGAGAAACCTATTTTCCTCCTTCCTCCTCCTCCTTCCTCCTTCACCGATTATTAAACATTTACTCCTATATTTTGATCTCTGACATCCAAATTTACTTCTTAAGAACCTCTTCACCTACTTTCTCTGGATTACTAGAATTTTACCTATAAAAGACTTTGTCTCCTAGAAAACACTCAAAACTACAATTTTTCATTTGTCTGTCTCTTCATCAAACTTATTTTCGTTCGAGCGATATACCTTATAAGTATGATTCCAAGTATTCTAGGTCTTATAAAATATGGCATTTCAAAAAAATGCAGTAAATTAAGAGCAGTGAAATAACTCACACTGAAACAAGTTTTGAAGGTGAAGATGTACTTTTACTATGCACAATTTTAATATGTATTTTACCTGAGTCAAAATTGGATATTTAAGTATGGGTTTTCCGGGCAATAACTTACCGCTTTCTATCGGTGGACATAGTATATTAGAAATGAGATCCCAAAGAGGAGCGACAATAGGACAAATAATTTAATCATTGATCGTTCTATCACTTTCATAATAAAATACACATGCGACTAAATAAGGTTCATTTTATTTCAAACAATAAGAATTCCGTTATTAATTCTTGTCACTTTTATTTTTGAACCGTGATTCTGCGCACGCATAGACTTGCAATTCATTGGCTACCTGAGTTATTTTAAATTTAATTTTCCAATTTTTGACTAAGTTTTAAAGTATTTTACATATGGACCATTCTCAAACCATTAAACACCTGAGCCTAAACTACGAAATACAGGCTGATGCACACCACCTCTTGCTGTCATGAACAACACAAATATTCGGCGCGTAAATGATCATATATTGTGGGACAATGCATTAGAATTGACCAAATGATTCCACGGGTCGAGATGGACGACCTCTGACTCTCTCCATTTATTTTGAAGCCTCACCGAAGCCAAAAAAAAACTCGTACTGGGAGCGCTCGAAAAACCCTCAACCTCCTCCTTGCTGGAGAGATTCCAAATTAACAGCCCCGTCACGCGGAAATAATACCAACTACTTTCTCTCTATCTCCATCTCCCTCTAGTGTGGCGTCTTGAAACCAACGTCACATACAGCGAAAGGAAGCTGGGACGGAGCACAAGCCCTTTGTGAGGAAATGATAGGGGATCCTCCCGCTTCGGATGTGGAGGGAGGAATGAAGGGTCTCCCAGAACTGCCCTTGCGTCCAACCTCCCCTCCTCCTCCAATATGGGAGACGGGGGCCAGCATAGGGAGACCTCGCTCTTGCCAACCATCGGTGACGAAGCTACCAGGGGCGGGCGACGGCGAGGGATGGGAGAGGGTTCGGAAGGCGCAGTTGACGGGAGGATGGCGCGTGGAAAACAGTCTAGCGTGCGTCCAGCATTCCCTGCTCTCGGGTGAAGCATTTTCGGCGCTGTTCACAAGGGCTTCGCATTCGTGCCGATGGTGATGGGAGAGGGGCTGAGTGAGGTGCTTGCGAAAAATGGGTTGAAGAGAGCGAGCTTCGCAATCATGAAGGACTTCGGTAATATTCCGCGGTGTGTGTTATACAACCATTATATTCATCTATCCCGTTTCACAAAGGCAGAAGGAAAGGGTCCGTCTCTTAGCGCGCATTTAACACTCGGTTAGGGTAGGATGGGAGGAGGATGGTGGGGTGGGAGAAGACAAACAGAGAGATGAAATCGTTACACTTACGAGTAGAAGGCCGCATTCTATTTAAAGACCAGGCGGTGTCTACTATTGAACTTAATACATCCCTCATAAGCATCTGTTATTCAAGACTGCTTCGCTCGTTCATTGCCGTGAGCTGCCTACGACATTAAGTGTCAGGAAATGTAAGAGAATTTCTATGAGATGGAGTTTATGAAAGGTAATGACTGAGTTAATCTTCATGGGTCACCGAAAATACTTGACAAATTCAAAAGTGGTTTAACCTCTTTTTGCCCAGAACTCGCCGAATTAGGTTTCGGAAGGAGCGATTTTAATAATGTCGTCACTCCGACTTATTATTAAGGTCATAGAATTATTAATTTGCCTTTTTTAACATTTCGTAAGTATTGTCATGTATTTGGTAACTCCCCATTTCCGTTATTACCATTGTCTTAAAGTGGGAGGGTGAAGGGAAAAAACAATTTTTCCGTTGATATAAATGATGACTGGTTTAAAGTGATAAAGAAAAATGCTCCTAATTGCTAAAAATGCTAAAAAAAATGCTAATTTAAAAACACCGAAATAAGATAGTATGAACATAGATCCGAAATAACATAAATATGAACGAATGGCGATTTCTTAGAAGCATTTGTACATAGTTAACTGAAAACATTAAAAGTTCATAAACCGAATTCATTCATTATATTTGCGTAAAATGCCATTATTAAAGCCTCAGTAAATGATGCATCTCAAAGTAGGTCAAATTGCAATTGGAAACAATAAGTATCAAAATTCCGTCCCATTTAACAAGTTCCATCCATTTTTTCTTCCTGACATGAATGAAAACCTTTCTTTGATGACTTATTCTTAGAGAAATATTTGACTATTTTATGGTATTTACATTTGGAAAATGCATTAATACGTAAATTTAATTTATTCCAGGGAGTGAACTCACGACCGTGCACATTTTTCCTAAATATTTTAACCAAATTAGTAATTTCGCGCATCATAAGCAATACAATGAAATAAATAGCATTCTAAGAAATATAAAGTTCTTATATATTATGGAACATGAAAATGTTTAATTCAACAGAGAGTATTTTCAAAGTACCTTTGTAAACGTGTTTTAAAAATGGCATGCCAAAGTCTACTTAAAATCTTTTTTCTATGAGTAAAGAACTACATCAATTTAAAATCATCAGCTCAAACGATTATATCACAAACGTACTATTATTGAACATGGCTCAATAAAAGATATTCGTGCAAGTGGAGGAAAAGTTTATAGATACAAAATAATCGTATCAGAAGAATGGCCTCTGCTCACAATTTTGGAAAAGGATTTTTGTCTGGGAAGTTTGGCGCTACCCGGAGGCGTAGCACCCAAAAAACAGTACAGTAAATATAAATTGTGCACTTTTGTCAATTTTATTTTCCGATTATTCGTAAAATTAAATAATTGAAACTTAAAAAAATATTAAGTGGGTGTGAGTGAAAGAAAATTCATGGCAAAAGGATATCAGTTTCAAATTATAAAAATGCATGAATCGATACAATGTTGTCCTTGGCTCCTTAGAATATTTTTCACTCTTTTTGAGAAGAGACAACGTACTTTGCCACCAATATCAGAACATTCTTGCTCAAAAGTTATATATATATATATGTATATATATATATATATATATATATATATATATATATATATATATATATATATATATATATATGCTTAGATGTCTACTCTTCATGTCACTATAAGGTTCTTACCGTTTTAAATGTTTTTAAGCCAGTTATTCTTATAGTGCTCTCCAAACATGTGTCTTTAAAATTCCAGGGACCATGTTTCAAATTAACTTGAGTCCATTCGAATTTTCGGTAATTTAATGGACTAGAGTATCCTATTCAATTAGCAAAATTGTAATAATCTCTAAAATAAGATAAAAAAGGACTGTAATTGTTTCGTAAATCATTAATATTATTCGACACATTTTAATAAGTAACCTAGTAAACTGAAAAACTTCAGGTATTGTAATTTTTTACATGAGATGTGTATTCGGAGAGTACTAAAAGATATACAATAAACAAAGACGTTACCGAGCATGTGTTGCAAAAGAAAGTTTATATCATTTATTTATCATGCCAGTAGAGATGAGAGAGAAGCGTAAATAGGGAAAGTAAACAAATTAAATATATAGTACCAAAGAAGATTCTTTCTCGGAAGATTGGTTTTTATTAAGGTATAAGACACAGGAATAGTGACGGATGATGATTAAAGACGATTAAATGGATCCTCGAGAATCATTTGATAAAAAAATAAGGTTTGAAATGAAAACCTATTTACCTTGTTATTTACCTATTTAACACTTGTAAAATCTTACAAAACCATAAAGCACTCATTTATCCACGTTGATAAATGGCTATTTACAATTTTTCCTATATATTCATTACTACTAATTATTATCTGTTCTGATGAGCAATATATTAATTTTTCATAAGGTAAAAATATTTTGCTGTAACTGATCCAAGAGTCTGAGCATTATTTACTTTGTAAAATTCATTTTTGTACCATTAAGTCAGTGAATCTACTTGCGGCCAGTGATATGAATACGTGAAAAAATGGTCACATTTCGACTAAGCCATCTACAATAACAAAAAAGAACGTCGAAAGTTTCAGGGAGAAGAATTTAAGGCACATGAATCTACTGGATATTTCGACAAACATGATTGAACGCGAATGAGTAAGACGAGCAAAAAAAAGTCACGAGAAGACAGACGCGTAACGTAATGACTCGACAACTCGAAAGAGAAGGGGGAATGGAAGATGGCTGGAAGGGGGTGAAAGAGGGGTGGAAGAGGGGTGGAAGGACGGAGCGGAACCGAGTGCTGGAGAGACAGGGTGGTAGGGGAATGGATGGGTTGGGTTTGGAATGAGAATGAAAGAGGAGCGGGGGAGACAAGAGAATGGCAAAGAGCCACCCGACGGAGGCCTGAGGTCGGAGGAGGCGTGCCAAAAACTGCGCCACGCTTGGAAAGGCGGCGAACTGAAAAACCCGCGTGATTGACAGAAGGCGAAGGGGATAAACGAGCTGGGGGTCGGTTTGAGTCTGGGTAGGGGAGAAAGGAGAGTGAGCCCGGGGTTGGATGGGACGGGGAGAAGGGTTTGGGACTCGGACGGCCTATGCCTCTTTCCCACCTCCTCTTTCATTTTTCGGAAGGCTCAAGGCCGGCTGGGGTTAGAGAGGGATTGGCGGTTGAAGGGGGGGGTAGTGCCAACGGTCCATCCGGTGCAGAGAGGGCCAAACCACGTGGTGAAAGACTTCGTTTCTTTCTGGCACCGACTAAATTATGCAGCATTAAAAAGCTCAATTCCAATCACAAATGATCCGGGTATTCTTTTGTCATTGACGACGAACGCAAGCCGCTGTCAATATTACATTTTATAGACACGCATTCATATATTGTGTTCCATGATACATGGGCCTATTTAAAACGGCTAGTCTTTCTTTGTTACTTATCAATTGGCGATTTCGACATTGCTGAAATATCAACATTTAAAGAGCAGGTTTTCGAAATATTTACTTTTATCTAAATCGTCACCGCTACCGCTTTGCAGTAATTTTGCTTCCAACACGGACCCTGTAAATATAACGACCAGAGAAATCTAAACCTGCGGCGGCCAAATTTTCAATGGGATAGCATTTTTTCTGAAACTTAGTATGTGTTAGCTTTGGTACTATTTGATTATCATTGCCTTTTATGATGAATAATTTTATTCATAATTATTTCATGCATTTTAGGGCGAACTTTGCAATTTAACTATCGTATATGCTTTCAAAGTTGCCGCAAAATCATTTGTTTTGCCCATTGCTTTTATAACTGTCTCATTTTAACATTATCTATTCAGAGTTTGAATATTTCTCATGTAGTTTAGCACTTAAATATCAAAATACTTAAAATGTGCCTATTTTGACGAATAGTTTTAAATATGGATAGTGTATTTTTTAATTGCAGACAATTATAGCTTTTTCTATATGCAGTCGATTGTTATAGTATTATTTTACATGCTGCAATGCGTAATACTTTACCAGGATAGTTTGTACATGCTTTCTGCCTTCGCATGGCCTGGCATGCTATATATCTTTGATTCCCTACGAGATTATTTGATGAAATCCTGGTATTTCTTTGGCGCATTTATACAATTTCAATAAAAATGGCAGTTTCCCACTAGTATCTCAATTTTTATTGATATGCCTAGCCATTTTAAGGTAACTATGAGGAAAGATTAAAAAACATCTGTACTCCTGTCGGTTTCCTAAATACTTTCTGATACTAATGATTGAAGAAAGGATTTAGTTTTTCATGTCATAATTCGGTTTTAGAGAATAAATGCTGTCGATGTTCTGACATTTAATGGCGTCTTTATATTTCCCCAGTAAATGAATAACGAATCAAAATCATCACCATTTTATGCTCTAATTAATTTTAAAAACAAATTTCAATGTAAATTCATAATATTATAAAACTAAGATTTGATGCTCTAACTGATTCATTACTTTTATATAGCTATATTAAAATGTTATTATGAGAGCATGAAATAAGAATGTTTTACCCTTTGAAAACTTCAACTCACGTAAAATACTGCTAAAATAACGCCAACAGTTACGGAGACTAACAATATTTTAGTAATTATAGTTTTCTTTCCACCGATTTTTTGTCAGTTAGTTAATTCATCTTTTATCGCATTCGGTATGTACGTACGAAGGTTTACGTTTACATAAAAAATGTGCAAACACATAAACATAAACTACAGTTATCAAATAGAAATTCAGTTTAATAAACGACGAGAGGACTCATGTAGTACTAAACCCAACGTCATTAGAAATTCATCTATCAGAAAAGGCAGAAAACACCAAAAATTCCTCTTTCTGTGCTGCCTATCGGTTCTCTGGAAGCTTTGTTACCCAAAAAAATCACACAGCTCGGGTAAAACTGAAGATGCTCAGAGGCGTCAACGGGATTTAAACATGTACCCACCGTTCAATAGTTCAACGCTCCGGTCTACCTACTGGACTACTACATCCCCCTATCAGATAATAGTCGTTATATTATCGAGGGAAAAGTTGTTAGGATGCATTTATTAAATGATGCAATCAATGGTGTGAGTATATAATAGCAAAACATTTATCAGGGGGGATGACTGAAAAATAATTTTGTTCAGTTAAGCCTCTGCCAAAGTGCTTTCACAGATTTAACCTTCATTTCCATGGTAACTTTAATGTCTCTAATATTCATGTGGGTTACTAGGAAAAGAGTTTTGCCGAGGATAAAGTATCAAATTCGAAAGGCTTAATAATTGAAACACTATCTTACTTCCAACACTAAAAATGACTACAAAGATATTAGCACTGAAGGATGATTATATTATAATGCAAGCAGAATACTTCAATATTTCCAGCACCTCCATAAAATAGGAATGCAAAATTTGACTTACCAATGATGTGAATAGCAGAAATTGTTGAGGTATCCCTTAAATGGCCAAGGACAACCAAAGCACAAGCCTGTAAAAAGAAAAACTATAATTAAACACTAGATATGTAATACTAACACAATTATGAATATATGATAATCAATCGCCATAGTAATATCTAGTTTATATTTAGCAATAAGCTACTATCATAAATTAATGACCATATTTGAAGCTTGTCTTCTCTGCAGGAAGTGTGACAAACATTAAATGGCAAACAAAATAAACCAAAATACAAAATTAATTGAAAATATATGATAAAAAATAGCAATTCTTTACCTTAAATATAATTGTAGGCATAATGTTAGAGAGGGGATAATATTATTTTTAGTCCTTGAAAATATGAGCTGTATCAGACAGAATCATAAACAAGGGGATTACAAGTAGTGACCTTCGTATACTAATCACTGATATCTTTAACATAAGTAGTTCAGCCATGAATAAAAAATTGTGGTTAACTTAGTAAAAATATAATTAATACAGTCACTATTTATTCTTTCATGGTTTTATTATTACTGAAATTTGGCGTGGTCAAATGTTATTTTTTCATTCATCTTCTTATTCCATCATTTAAATTTCTCATCCGCCCTAATAGCCCACCGAACAATATACGAGGGTCATCCGGAAAGTAGTACCCGTTCGTGCCGCATGAAGTGCTGACGACGCGAGTAGCCGCTGGACGAGGTCAGATAGCTTCAGTGGCTTGTCTGCCTTCTCTGAGCCAAGTTGCGTGACGCTAGCATTGCCTGTGTTGTTTCTGTGATTGTTTACAATGTTTAAAAAAATTGAGAACGCCGCCAGTTGTGAAGTGAGGGCAGTGATTAAATTCCTCAATGCAAGAAACGTTCGCCCATGTGATATTCATCGCCAATTAAAGGAGGTGTATGGAGACAATGTAATGGACGAGTCGTCTGTTCGGCGGTGGTGTCGCAACTTCAACATGGGGAGGGGGAACACACACGACGATGAGCGTTCGGGGAGACCGTCTGTCATTACAGACCAACTGGTGAGCTCAGTTGACGAATTCGTGAGGAACGATCGGCGCGTCACAATTGATGACATCTGTGAGCATTTTCCCAATGTTTCTCGAACAATTGTTCATGAAATTGTTAAACACCATCTGCATTATGCAAAAATTTGTGCAAGATGGGTCCCTCGCATGCTTACAGATGAGCACAAAACCAAGCGTATGGCTGCAGCACTGACGTTTTAGGGACGTTATTCTGATGAAGGAGACTCTTTCTTGACTCGCATAATTACTGGTGACGAAACATGGGTTTGTTATGCATCACCTGAGAGTAAACGACAGTCAATGGAGTGGCATCATGCTCATTCACCAAACAAACCAAAAAAATTCAAGACAGTTCTGTCCACCAGGAAACTCATGGCAACCATTTTCTGGGATCGACGAGGTGTATTGCTTATTGATTTTATGGCCCGTGGAGACACTATTAATGCCAATGCGTATTGTGAAACATTAAAGAAATTACGGCGGGCAATACAAAATCGGCGGCGAGGTCTATTGTCTACCGGTGTCATTCTCGTTCATGACAATGCCAGGCCTCATGCAGCTGGGATAACACAAAAACTTTTGCAGCAATTCAAAAGGGAAACTTTCGACCATCCACCGTATAGCCCGGACTTGGCCCCTTCAGATTTTCATCTCTTTACAAAGCTTAAAGACTTTTTGGCAGGAAAGAGATTTGACAGCGATGAAGAACTTAAAGAAGGAGTGACCCTGTATCTCAATGAGCTGGCGGCGAAGGACTATGCAGCAGGAATACAGAAACTTGTCACACGTTATGACAAATGCCTTAATTTGCTTGGAGATTATGTTGAGAAGTAGTTTAAAGTATCCTCTTTCAAATAAAATTTTTTATGTTTGTTAATATTTACTTTTGAGTCTTTGTTCTCTCGTACTTCAGTACCTCATTAGTAAAATCTATAACCTGGTAAGTGTGAGCATTTATTTCACTTATCTCAATGAAATTACTTATAAAGGCAGTTAATTTTAACTGGATATCTAGGGAGCGTGAAGCACAACCACAATATAAGTTAGGATTACTCGGGTCCTCGCTTATAAACTTGCATCGTATAGCTGTAAAACCAAAGCTCTTAACAAGAGAAAACTTTTCCGCGGCCATTTCCCTCAGTATTGGACCGCATCTAAGTTTATTGTGCCCTACTTGACTATTCCCCGGATTTCTTGGAGGAAATTGAACCAAGCATTCCTACTTGCCGACACTTTGGGGTTTTTGGGTGAGGTAGGATCAGGAAAATGTCATTCGCACATTGCATGGGCCGTAGAAGACCGATCTTGGGGATCTAAATTAACTAATCAACAGTTTTCAGTTTATGTAGTTATTCTAGCTATGTATATTAAGATTTAAAAAAAAAGAATAACGAAGAATTTTATTTTAATTTAACTCTAAGGAAAATATATTGATAGCTTCTTTAGGGGAAAAATATGTAAAGTGAAAAACAGTTGTGGCGTTTTTCCTATATATCCAGCTACTCTATCCTATGTATCCTATGTTTTCCATAACTGTCAATGTAAAAGAATCACAGTGTAAAACGGCGATGATATTCCGACAAAAAGTAGTTTTCAAATAATAGGGAACATCAAATATTTCAGAAAAGCTAACATTTAACATGAATAAATATATCCTGCCTTTTTCAATTAATCTTTGTGAAATATTTGTACACCATATTCAAAAGTTATTCCACCAAAATAATTAATATACCCTTTATTCCGAGGTCTAAGTGATATGGGCATACACATTTTCTCGTGCAGAGAATTCAGTTATTATTGCAAATATTAATACTCTAAACGAATTAAAATGTAAAATAAAAGCTAGAGATTTTCAATTAAAATTTCATCTAATTAAATCCCCTGCAATAATTATTATAGCGATACCATGGGTTTATTCCTTGCTTCCTCTTATATCATCTATTCTAAGATGTGAAATAAATGTTTCTATTTTTTTCAGTCAACCTCCATCATTTCTGTATTTCTACATTTCTCATCTTCATCTGCTACGCTAATAGACATTTATTTTATGAGGTGTAGTTCATTAGGCTCTCCTTTAATCCCATTTGACGTCATTTCAATTTCACCTTTGATCATTTTTTTTTCCTTTTTAACATCTTTCATCTTCTTCTCCTATCACAATCTCCCATTCCCAAATAAATTCTTACCCATTTAAGACTCTCATTATGAAGGGCTTCCATCCTTTTTTGTTACTCGACCTTTTACAACACAGCGTGCTCAGGGAGAGGCGCTTCTCTCCTTGGAATGTATTCAAATTCTTTGATTTAGACCACCTTCCGTTTTTCACTCCGCTCCAACTCCTTGTAGCACGCTCTTCAAATTTAAGCGAAACGATTACTAGTGATGTTGGAGATTTTCAAGTTTTCTCTCCACCCGCCGCGGCAAGAATCTAATTTTATTTTATTTTGTTTTGGTATCATAGTTCTTTGAGAAGTAGCCGTTGTGCAGAACGTCCCTCCCGAGATAAAGAAAAACAGATAAACGAACGGATTTATCGGAAGAAGTCTCAAAAATAGTTCACTTGTTTTGGAAAAGAATAATGACTCGTGAGATCTTTCATCTCTTCCTAATTTTTGAGGAGGCTAATAATAAAATAATAAATTAATTTCATTTTAATGTACAGCATAAGTTTCTCTAGAAAGCCGTAAACAGTTTTAGTGGATGAATTTATAGACAAAAAAGAGGTCGTTTATTTTTAAGTTACGGAAACAACAACACCATCGACGACGGTGAATTTGCAGAAAAAACGCATATATATTTCCTGAAATTTCCTAATATTAACTGTAATCGTATTTTCGACCTGAAATCCGCAGTCATGCTGAGAATGACTTCACAAAACTAAAGGTAATAACACCCGTTAGATGAACTGCTTGGCTAAGATATTATAAACTTGTGCATGTCATATTTGAATAATGTTGAAGTTGGATTACTTTGCTCAATTATTGGCTCAATTACTTTGCGGTAAATTCAAGGGTAAATAGAAATGATTATACCAATTACTTCATGAGCAATAGTAGTTCAAATTAAGTATTTCTAATGAGCTATAAAATTTACTTATTATATAAAATATGTCTAGAAATATTTAAAATTACTGATCATGAACATACAGAATTAAATAACAACAATAAATTTAAGATTATCCAGAATGTATAATATAGCTACATACTGGGAAACTTGAGGTGTCAATAAATCCCTCCTGACGACATGACACATAATACAGAAATAAAAATTGTAGACAAATCAGCGTTAATAAACTAGACTAAATATTGAAACATCTAAGGCAAGGTAAAATATCTATCTAGATTCAATTATATGTAAGCTTAAGTACATATTTAGGCCAAGCCATTCCTGACATAACATAATTTATGTAGTACTAAGATTTAGGATTTTTTTAATTTACTTAGTACTAAGATTTTCCTGAACAACAAAAGCTACAGAAGCGATCTTCGTATAAAATATGCCAAAAATAACTACTTGCCAAGGAACATAAACTCTAATAAATCTATAAAAAATCTCTCAAATACGATGTTATACATAATTATTTTTATATTCTGTATATAATGAGACGCATTTTTAGTTTTGAGATATTTTTGAATTTCGGTCTCACGTAGAGTATTTAAGGGTTAGACACTTCATCATCGTGGCACGAAACGTAAGAATTTTTTGTGGAAGTCCATAAACTTATGGCATCAGTTTTGGTCATTACTCATTTTGGTATTGGCTATAAAGGTACTTTCTCTGGTTTTTGTACAGATTGGGCAAAGGAAAAGTGAAGACGTCAAGTGAGAGCCCTTAATCATAAACGGAAACAACTTTTGACCTTTGCCGAACCTGACGGTCGAAAGAGGATGGGTAATATGGAGTGTGTATTCCATTTGTAATTAAAAATTATTCTTTTCTGAAATCTGGGAAAATATAAGTAATTATAAAATCATTAAAGCTATTTATCTACAGGATGACTAGCCATTTAAATTGGTTACACAGAATACTTTTTTCTTAACGTGTACACATAAATGGTTATGATAATTTCGAAGGCAACTATCCTCAATGAGGTGATTATATAATTTAAGAAATATACTATATAATATATATTAGAGAGAATATAATAGAGTCCGTAGACATACAATTAAAATGAAATATGTTTCACTCGTGAATTAATGTGATCGTTTTGAAAATTTCGGAGGAAATCTTTCTACATATTCCAAATTATTTTCCCTTTCTATTGATAAATTTGTACAAAATGGAGGATATAAAAAAAGTTATAGAAAATATAAGCAATCTCCAGGGTAATTAGTGCTGGAAGAATTAAAAAGAACTATAATGAAAGTTTTTGTTACAAAATGTGATATAAAGTCAGGAAGAGATATAATTAATAATACACTCGTAAAATTTAATTGACCTTCCATTTAATATAGTTATTCCGTAAAATATATAAAAATTTTCAATCACAGTACAGTGAAGAAACAAAAAAAAGCTAAAGACGTTATTATATGTAAAAATTAAAACAACAAGTTTTTAATTAATATTTTTAATAGGAGAGCCCTTTTTACAAATATGTACATCGGATATTTTTCATAGAATTAGATTGCTAAGCATTGCACATTTTTTTCATCATGTTTAGTACATTTTTATACACAAGTAATCATGTTTAGTACATTTTTACATCTAGTAATATGCCTAGAATAAGTTAAGTGATTTTTGGTTTAACCGAATAATTCGTTTGTGTGTAAATATATATATATATATATATATATATATATATATATTTCTTTATTTATTTATACATGTACAGGTATATACACTTTTATATATACACATACAGTTTTAACACAGCGTGTTTTAATCTATCTAAAGCGTATGTTTAAAAATTACGTATGAGTCACTGGGTTCTGAGGAAGATTTGTATATTTCTGCGGCACTAGTTAGAAGACTCGAAGTGCTTAAAAAAGTTTTCATAAAAAACGGTCTTTTCGTGACGTCTCATTGTTCTTTTTTGGGAATCCTTTCGTTTCCTCTCCCCTCTTCGATGCTCACCGTCGACCTAATATAAGGAAATGAGTCATGTTCAGCTTTGGCACGAGGGTCAAAAGGGGTTATGCAATGGATGGACCACAACCAAAGTGAGATTTTATTTGTGTTGTCATCACTAGTAATGAGCTCTAGTCTACTCGAAGCATGGGACGCTATTTAATGATCCTTCGCCTGGTGCTATCAATGTTCCTACGCTTCACGGTGCCGACATTGCCTGAAGCCAAATCATTGCTCAAAATCCTTTAAACTAATGACAACTAAAAACATTACGCATAGTTTCATAAGGTTTTTTAATTATCCTACCGCATCACATGGTGATTATCTACCAATATGACGGATAGAAAATCCGTCAAAAGGTTCATTGCAACATTGAAAGGTCAAATTGCAACATTTATGGCGTAGGCTTGGATTCAATGTTTACGGTCCATTTTATGCTAACGCCTTTTTTTCAATCACGACGGAATAGGATTACAATAATACTCTCTCTATTCATGTGATGGTATTAGGCTACGGAACGGAATAATAGAATATTTAGAACAACAATTATCTACTTATAGACCTAAAATATTAATTCGAATAGGACATGGAGGTGGAAAACATTTATGGAGAACTACTGAAATATTTACGAATATATCGAAGGAAAAGTGTATATGGACTGATTCGTAGTATCAACGAGTATGAGGATGGAATCTTGCCGGAGGACTTTTGAGATCACATCTATTCTTCAAAAGGTAAAGGCTACATCATGTGAGGACTGCAGAACAATAAGTTTCATATCCCATGCAGCTAAATTTGTTCTCAGGATCAACAACGAAAGGATAGAGAGTAAGGCAAATGATTACTTAGGGGATGATCAATTTGGATTACGGAAGGGGAGAGGACGGGGGTGCCACTGCAGTAATGAAATCATTAATCGAGAGGAAGACGTATTTACCTGTTTCATAGATTTTGAAAAGAGAGTGAATTGGGAAAAACTCTTCAGTATATTGTATAAACTAGGAATAGAATGGAGGGACAGCAGACTAAGCCGTTACCTGTATATGTCTCAGACTACTCAGGTGCGGAAGGAACAGAGAGTCCGGATGGGTAATGTTAGGAAGAGACGTAAGGCAGAGTGTCCATTATCACTGGAGCTATTCAACGAATATGTGAAGGAAATGATTAAAGAGGCATGGATGAAACAGGAGGTAGGAATGAAAGTCAGAGTCAGAATTCTTGAAATCAAATTAGGTTTGCAGATGACGAGGCTATAGTTTATCGATTAATCAAAGTTGCAAGCTTTACTGAGTGAATTGGAGGTGCAGTGCGATAGATATGGGATTAGAATCAATATTAATAAAACAAAGGTTATGCGATTTTCCAGAAAGAAAAAGACTAATGTTAAAATTAAAATGAGAGAGCAAAAACTACAGCAGATAAAACAGTTTGCGTATCTAGGATGTGTTTTGGACCAACACGACCAGAGTAGTTGGGATGTTAGGAAAAGAATTGAGTTTGGCAGAGAGGCTTACACAAAGAGGGAGTTCATGACAGGGGCGTTGAGTAAGGCAGTTAAGAAAAGGCTCGTTAAAACTTTGATAAGGAGCGCAGCTATGCACGGTGTGGAAACGTGGTCATTGAAGCAAGAGGATAGACGTAGGTAGATTAGAGGCTTTTGAAATATGGGTGTGGATAAGAAAGGAGGATGTGAAATGGATCGAAAGGAAAACAAATGAGGTAGTAATAAGTGTGGTGGGCTAGAAGAGGGGTTTGTATTAAGAAATCCTAAGGAACCAGAAAAAATAGATGAAGGGTGTCAGGATCGACACATCGAACATAGATGAAGGGATCGACAGTGGGATGCTGAAGACAATAATAAGGGGGAGAATATTAAGCAAACGAGGAAAGGCCAGGAACAGGATATGGATGTTGGACGGGATGAAGGGAGGAAGGAAGTACACAGAAATGAAGAAGGACTTGACGTAGAGTAGGTTACCGAATTGCGTTTAGTTAGAAGTCAAAAAAGATTTCTTTGGTAGTTGTGCCCATCAAAATCCTACCTTAAATAGTAGATTACCTTATAATAATACTTTGATTAAAATTAAAATTCATAATCTTTATTTTACTCGACGATGAAATAGAAAGGGCATTGAAGGAGATGAAAGCAAATAAGGCCGTGGGGGTTGACAATATCCCTGGAGAACTACTGAAATATTTAGAAAAATGTGGGAAGAAGACTCTATATGGTCTGATTCGTAGTATCTGTGAGGAAGGAATCTGGCTGGAGGATCATGTGAGGATTACAGAACAATAAGTTTGATATCCCACGCAGCTAAAGTTATTCTCAGGATCATCAACAAAAGGATAGAGAGTAAGGCAAATGATTACTTAGGGGATGATCAGTTTGGATTTATGAAAGGAAGAGGTACGCGTGATGCCATTGCAGTAATGAGATAATTAATTGAGAGAATATAGAATACAATCAGGACGTTTTTGCCTGTTTTGTAGATTTCGAAAAAGCGTTTGATTGAGTGAATTGGGAAATATTAATGCGTGTATTGCAGAAAATAGGAATGGATTGGAGGGACAGGAGACTGATCCGCAACCTGTACATGTCTCAGACTGCTCAGGTGCGAGTAGGGACGGAGAGTCCAGATGGGCAGTGTTAGGAAGAGGTGTAAGGCAGGGTTGTCCATTGTCACCGGTACTGTTCAACGTATATGTAGAAGAAATGATTAAAGAGGCATGGGAAAAACTGGAGGTAGGAATGAAAGTCGGAGGGGGATTCGTGTAATCGGTTAGGTTTGCTGATGACCAAACATTAGTTGCTCAAGCCAAGGGGTTGCAAGCATTATTGAGTGAATTGGAGGTTCAGTGTGATAAATATGGGATGAGAATCAATATTAATAAAACCAAGCTTATGCGATTTTCCAGGAAGAAAAAGGCTAAGCTAAATATTGAAATAGACGGGGAAAAATAGAGCAGGTAGAACAATTTACATATCTCGGAAGTGTTTTGGACCAATACGGTCAAAGTGGTAGGGACGTAAGGAGAATTGCGCAAGGCAAGGAGGCTTTCTCAAGGAGGAGGAAGTTGATGACGGGGACGTTGAGTACGGAGTTTAAGACAAGTCTCGTAAAATCTCTGATATGGAGTGTAGGTATGTACGTGGCCACTGAAGCAGGAGGAGAGAGATAGTTTGGAGGCTTTTGAAATTCGGGTTTGGAGATGAATGAATAAGGTGAAATGGACCGAAAGGAAAACAAATGAGGAAATGCTGGAGATGGTGGGTGAGGAGAGGGGTTTGTTGAGAGAAATCCTATGGAGACAGGAATAATGGGTGAAAGGCGTACTTAGCGGTAGTGTAATGTTGAAGAAGGTAATAGAGGGGAGTATGTTGGGTAAGCGAGGAAAGGGCAGGAACAGGATAGGGATGTTGGACGAGATGAAGGGAGGAAAGAAGTACACCGAGATGAAGAGGGACCTGATATAGATTAGTTTGCTAGTTGGGGAGTCACAAAATGTTTATTTGATAGTTGTGTCCATCCAAAAACCTACCTTAACCGGTAGATTACCTAATAAAAATAATTTTATATATATATATATATATATATATATATATATATATATATATATATATATATATATATATATATATATATATATATATATCTGTTTGATGGATCGAGAAGAAAATGTTGAAACATATAATACAAAATAGACCTCAATTAATTACAACAAAGTGAATTTTACAGTTTCTTATCAATAAAAACTAAATTAACGACTTTTTATTGTAAATTAAGAGTCATTTTCAGTCATATTTTTCAATGTTAAGAATAAGCTATAAAAAGTAAATGTTAGTACTGCTCTTCCATTTACGTAAAATGAGAAATTGGAACTCAGAAATTATGATATGCAATTTTGAAAAGGTGTGCACTCATTTTGCTTTATATCCTTGACTGAACGTTTAAATTAGAATACATCGAATTAGAAAGTTGAATGGAAATAATAACCAAAATACTAGCTACTCCTCAGCGCATTATAAATAATGTCGCCGTCTTTCCCAACATGCTTTAAAAACTCATTTTTACAGCCATTGATATCTTCTAGTTCTATGATGCCAATATGGCGTCATGGTTGTTAATTTGGAATTACAAGAAATATTTCTCACTTTACTCAAACATCAACCAACTTTTGTTTTCATAGATGTGACAATCTATAAGATAAAATCATTCAGCCCCAATTTTGCATAAAGCTTCGCTCTAATGGAGATACTATCGTTCCTGCAAGGTTAGGGCACTTGAATCACGCTGAAAATAATAATAAGTTGTGTCTGTCTCTTGCTAGGTGAACACATCCTTCAATTGTGTCATATGCTACCATTTTGGTTTTATCTAGATTTAAGGAGCCTCTACTGCTTTTATACCCATTGTTCTGGAGAATTCTCTTCCAAACGCCCACAGCTCCAAACCTCACACGAGTGTATTCACATGTATATACATTCACGGACCTTTAAGCAGATATATTTTTATTACACGAAAGATTTGTGTTCAAAATTTCGGGCACTGAAGTAGTTCAATGGCAATGTGCACAAGCTGACAGCGGTAGAGCAAGCTCGGTGGTGGCACAATGTTTTAGTTTTATCCCAATCCTTTTTTGGGTATTGTGTAAGGAGTGTTCTAAATTCAGGAAGTTTTCCATCACATTAGACGTCGAAAACTAGTGTCTTACGTTAGTAATAGGATGATTCTTACACTAACTTTCACTCATCTCTTCCCCTAATCCCTGAAAATACTACCTTTACAAAATATCCAATGTATCCGCGACGGCAAAATATTATTCATCTCTCGGTTCTCTCTCCTAAGGGCTACTGCTACAACTACAAAATCTTATTTGTGTTGTGTTTTAGTACTTTTAAAACATGAGGTTATTAGCCAAATGCTTACTAACAAAATCATGTAATGCTTGAGTACAGCTAACCGGAATTTCATAGACCACTTGGGATACTAATTAGCGAAAATAACGCGTAATCACGAAGAATGTTGAAGTTAGTCTTGTATGTTCTAATTCATATGTAACTAAGAGAAATATTGCAGCTTTCGTTCAAATAATGTGACTGACAATTGCCAGAATTAATTTTCTAAAACGAGATTTTTTTAATAATACTTTGGAGGCAGTCTTGGTGATAATGAACAATGGGATTTCCGCCCGTTAGATTAATTCTCCTAGTAAGGACGTATAATAATGAAAACTGGGAGCTGTCACCACAAAAATTGTTAAATTAGGAAGAATGTATATTTGAAGCACATTACTCTAACGCATACATTTTCAGATACCTGGTAGTTCCAAGAAAAACTAAAATAAGTATGAAAACAGGCTACTACGTGAGTTAGTGCCAAGTACCTTGATCTTTATTAAAAACACAACATGTGGATAAATTATCAGTAACAATTGCTTAATTCGCAAGGGTTGAGATAATGAATGAGTTGACTGACTACTGACTTCTGACACGGATGGCCAGGTTTCGAGTCTCGGAAGTTAAAGCTTTTTTTATGCTGTTCACAAATTTCTACATGCAGTGCTCTATGGAGTGCACTTTAAGTGGTGTAAGACGTATGATAGCATCTTAAACTGTGCTCCACATGGCGCCTTTCGTTTAGAGTGGACTACTGCCAATGACGGGTCTCTCTACACCTTCCCTTCATTGTATACGTATGTTGCTTCTTACAAATTATCTACCTATTCCTCATGGCAAAATTCCTCGAACTCATTTCGTCTAAAGATCTATTAAATATTCAAATTTTGATTCAATACATATCAAAACTCTAACCCCATAAAATAACAACATTTTAAAATTTGGTCGTGTTATATATAATTATGGTAATTTTTCTTGTCTATACCAGTCATATAAGAGGCCAGAAATGCTTTGGAAATCCTACGATTAATAAAAACGTAAATTTTGTACAAAGATGATATCATTACTTCATAATCCCAGCAATGAATGAGAATCAGCTTCATCTATGGCTACAGTTCCTTCGTTTCACATGGATGAATCGTATTTACCAATAGAGGCCATTTAAAACTAGGAAAAGCTCTTAGAATATTTGCTATGCAAGGAAACGGTCTCCTTCCTTTAAAGTTCTGTAATAAGATTATGTGCTATTTAACACCGCAATATAAATTCTCTGACGCGGTAAGTGCATCCCTCATTCTTTTGGTATCTCGGATGGTCTCTATGACCAAGTATTTCATGGTCACAAAAGTAATGTTTTAAAACTGCTAGAGGGCGTTCGGATGATTTATTCCAGTCAGAGTCCCCGCCGGAATATCGCCCGACATCCCGGCGACCCGAAGCGCGGTCGACCCGCTTCGCGCAGCTGAATGCGTTGCTTAATTGGTCACGGCTGAATAATGTTCCGAGGAAAATTTAACCATGGACTGCGCTTTAAATGTCCCAGGTTGTGCGGAGAGGCGACCGGGTCCACCGTCCTCACAGCGGGGACTGCAAACCGCGGGGGGGAACGTACACCGGAGCCGACACTACCCCCCCTTCCATCACAGCCGCGGCCGCTGTTTTTCAGCACCCCACTCATCGCGCCGCCCCGACACACCCCGCCCCATCCCGCGA
This sequence comes from Hetaerina titia, assembly GCA_037158775.1. Taxonomy (NCBI): domain Eukaryota; kingdom Metazoa; phylum Arthropoda; class Insecta; order Odonata; family Calopterygidae; genus Hetaerina; species Hetaerina titia. The sequence continues at coordinate 32,688,612 of CM073778.1, forward strand.
GAAGCCACAAAAACGATGTCGAGAGCGTCCCCCCACTTATTTAACCGCCTCCCCCACTCTTGAACGTTTCCCTCCCTCCTCCTACCACGCACGCCTTTTGTTTTTTGCGGGAAGAGCGGGGCCTTCAATCTGTCCACGCGACGTCTGGAAACCTCCTCTCAAAACCACCCACGCCTCGCTCATAATCTTTCTCGCCCCGGCTATTAGTCAAACTCGTCCAATTAAGGTCCTTCCCTCCCGAGAAAAAAGGTAAATAAATGAACCCTCCCTGCCGCAAAGTAGAAAACTCCCCGTGCTCCTCCCTCCCTCGTTGCCACCCTGTAGAGTAGGATAGGGGAAGGGGTAGAGGGAATGGAGAGACGCTACCATCCCCCTCCCTCGGCGCCCGAGACCGCTAAACTTTAGCAGAATTGGGGTCAACAATAGCGCCCCCCGACTCCCTCGCATCCACACCACACTCCCCCTTGAAGTTGTCCGCGGGGCACGGGCTGCCGGGATTACACGGAAAGGGGGCGTTGAGGAAGGGGTACCGTTAACCCACGCTAGGGGGGCTAATGGAAAGAAAGTGTGTCACAAGCCGTTCGGTCGTTTGGGGGCGGACCCGGGGATGTGAATAATTTATCAATCACGAGTGCTGGGGCTATTAGGGTGAGTAATGGGCGCGGTGTAAGACCGATTGAGGCTTGCAGTGTATCAAACAAGAGAGTAAATGAAGAACGCGACAAAAAGCTAGAGGAGCGGTTTACTAATCACTTAAGGAGTAGGGAAAGCAGACCGAATAACACAGATCACTTTTAAAAATTTCTATTGATTTTAGCTTTATTATTTAAAATATAATTTTTATACCAAGTTTATCGAATATTTATAATAGAAGACATAAAATAACAAAATCATACAAACGAAAACTGTTTGAGCATTTAAAGATAATAAGGAAAAAATTCTTGAATAAATACTCAATATCTCAATTTTTCAAGGGAATGTTAAGAAATTTTAAATTTAAAGGAAAATCATCTATATTACATATATGAGATGGTAATGTGCTGTGAAAACACTAAGTAGACTACCGAAATGGTTATGTACTTATTGATATGTTATATAACTTAAAAAATGTATATTAAATTTGCAACTAAATTTAAATAGAGGGTACTATCTTAATTTCAGTCGAATATCTTCTAATGAGTAAGTTTTTTGTAATGTTTCATATCTTGTACCTAATCTCACTGTTATTAGAAATATAGTAATTTGTAGAGTTTCAATAATATATTTAAAGCATATAACTGGATAGGAGTTTAAGCTAACTGTGTGTTTAACAATAGTCATTAACAAAAAATTCATTCATCATTTGACCTTATAACCGAGCTAATAAAAGTAATAAAAGTAGGGTTAGCGAAAATTTTATCCTGTACGTTAAACCTCCGAGTGAGTTTTAAAGACTTAATCCAAGCAACAATCCCAAGTTGATTTCAAAACTGTCCCAACCTCAAAAGGTGGACAAGTCGAGTTAATAATGAGGCCGAATAGGAGGAATAGTACCTATTACACGATTTCGCAGAATCATCCCATCCATAGCATAAAGAACAATTAAGGAAGATAGCCTTTCTAGGAGGTTTTAAAGGAAAATTCTATGTATTTAACTTAAAAAATCTCCCTAAGGAAGTCTGATGTGAATGTTGCGGTTGGGGAGATGGAAGAGTGTCACCCTAAAACACCCGTCTCTAAACCCAACGGGAATGTGTTGCACGCTTAATCTGCATATTGCTCCTCGCTAAACTATCTGGTAAATCGTCCATTGCCATGATGGGAGCTTTCCCCACGGGCTATCTCATCTATTCTACCGTTCATTTCCGGATAACTCTCTGGGAGACCGCAGCAGATTTTGTTATTGTGTGTCCGCTGCTGGAAATTTTTAGGAAAACAAGAAAATAATATAAGATATTTAAATGCTGGTTGAAGACCGGAGACGGGGTAGGGAATCAGGGGCGGGGAGAGGGGGATGGAAGGGATACTGAGGGGATGGAAGTAAAGCGACAACATCCCCTTCAGTGCGCCCCTCTATATCCATCCCTTCTCATCTCCTGCTCAGTCACCATGCTCTGTTTCACGACCACGCAGCCTCCCCTCCCCTGTTGCACCCAACTCATCCCTCCCCCCTGGCGAACGACACACCTACGCGCACGAAAATCTTCCCCTCCCCACTCTGTCGCGACCCTCCCGCTTCTCTTCCCCTTGCCGTCGGCCACTCTGACGGGAATAAACCCAAGAAAGATTTGGCAAAAGGCCTGCCCCCCTCATTCGTCCCCTTCTCACAGTCAATCCCATTACCATTGCTTCTCCCACTCCTAAATTTTCTTCTTATCTCTCTCCCTCTGTCCATCCTTGCGCACACCCACTCTCTAAACAATCCAACCTAACCTCGATGTCCCCTTGTAATACTCCTGCCCCCTTAGCCTTTCCTCTCCTCACATCATCCCAACATTCCTCTCTGTTTACGAATCGATTTCACTTTTCCTTGAGCATTAAGCCGGAGGACGGTGTTGCTTTCAAAGTAAAGTTGATCAAATTGTCTCTTTTACAACTTTTCATTAATTTTTTCTTTGCCCTTATTTTGCCTTTTGCAAACCTGGGTCTCAGGTACTAATGCCATATGGAACACCAGAGGCACAAAGGTTACACTTTCCCAAAAACGTAAGATCATTTTCGCAAAATAACTGACATTGATCATTATTTCATTTATTTAGGGGATAAATTTAGACAATGGGGCCGAGCTTTCAAAAATTATCACAAAAATGTGCACGGTGAAAAGAAGAGGGGCAAGATTCTTATCAAAATCGATGGAATCGTTCAATAATAATTGACAATGATTAATTATAATTAAACCAAGGACTGCAATTTGATCGATAAATGACGATTAGCGATCTGCCAGATAAAAGTCTTCTTTTTTGACGGACCACTACTCACACGATTCCTACGGAAAATCTTGGGTATTACATACGATGTGGAAATTATGACGATACCGATAATTATTACCGAATATTACCGAGCGCAAAAAATGTTTAGTGGACGAGAAGCATTGGGCCGCTATCCCAGATCCTCCCACCTAGCTACTATTTTCTCTTCTTGTACTTGAAACAGTTGCTTAGTGGACAAAAATTGAAATACGACGAGAAACTCAATAATTAAAAGAATCATCGATATCAACTGGTTCAATTTGTATGCCCCAAATTTCAAAGCTGATGGATTAACTACACTGTTGTAGTGTTTCGAAAAGTACTTAGACAGGCGTTAATGCACAGAAGTTAAGTGGGTTCGAAGGACACTAAAACAGAAAATAAAAACTTTTTCTGTAGATAAAATTTCAGTGACTAAACGGAACTAACTTAAAAAATACCCTCCATGTTTGCCATGAAGTTTGACTGCTTTGTTTCACGGGTTTCAAATAAGAAGAAATATTAAAAAATACATTCATTCGTGAATATAGCAAATATATATGACAGCGGTTCCGGTACACGAATACGTTCTCGCAATTCCATTATGTCTCATTTTTATAGAAAATTTCGAAAAACTAACCCTAGGAATCCATAGAAAACAGAGAAAACAATAAGAATAAATGTACAATGAACGTAGCTACGGTCTTGAATCAATGAAAACAAGATAGCCGAGACCGTAGAGCTTGATTGGAACTAAGTGATTATGGAGAAAATAAAGGTTGTAAGATTGTTTTATTTTTTATTATTTATTTTGCCTTTTGTGTGTAATTGAGGTATACGAGCATCACTGTTTCAAAACAAACATAAGTGACCTAATGCGTGTTCCCTATTTTTCCCATTACCTGTAACCTTGTGTTTTTTTCTCCCTTATAACTTACTGCCAATCAAGTTTACGGTCTCGGCTATCTTGTTTTCATCTTTAATAAGGATATTGACTTTTACCTGGAACAATTATTGGAAAATAGTTCATTAAAACCAAATAAATTGTTCCCAGTATATCATGCATATATGAATGGCATATTTGACATAAATTATCAGGTTCAACAGATTTAACTTATTTGGCTAATGCTGAAGTTTTTTGATAATAACTGCACAGAAAATATAATTTTATGATTTATCACACTACATATCATGACTTTGAGACTTTGCAGAATATTCAATAATCAAGTACAAACATTTTGCATCAAAACCGTAGTTATGGAATATGTATAGCCGCAGTATCTGGATATAAAAATAACTTTTTTAATAGCAATTATTTGGGAGTTTAAAGAGAATTTTACTCTCAATGTGTAATCTGGCAACGTGGACATGAAATTTGTCCTTTATTTGGCAAACCGTTCAGAGGGTGATCCTTTAGATTCCATCAAGCTCTACGTTTCCGGAATGTCGGTATTCTACGTGAAGTACAGTGAGAGCAGTGGCTTTCATCTTCTGATATGAGAATTTCATTCGTCACAGGCCTAAGTGCAAGTTGTGTTTTAAAAATACCTACATGTCCAAACATTGGGCTGATTTCTGTGCTGGGCAATTTGTAGTCATTAATGAAGTCCTCCATTTTTAGAATTCTGAGAATTACAGTTATTCAACAAGTCTGCGAAAAATTATTTCAAATAATTTTTCCTTCAAAACGAAAGTCAAATTTTGTGGGTTAATACGAATGAAGTAACATTTCAACTTAAATGGAATAAGAGAGATCAAGCGCACAACAAAGATTTAAGCTCTCATTTTTCCCACAAATGATAAAGGATGAGAATAACTGACTTTTCATTCTAATTAGCCAAGTATGTTTTGATTATTTTATCAAAACCCAGTTCATAGTATTTTTGTTGCCATAAGCTAGTGGTCTATGCGTAGATAAGTATATCACAATTGGATATTGTAGTGTTTTTATATGTAGTGGTATTATCTATGACATTTGAATAACTTTGCTCAAAAATTGATAATTAAAAATTGAGAAAATATAAATTTGATAGTTTATTCGAGATATTGAATCGTTCCCTGCCACCCACGCTAGCGATGATTGCTGGTAATACTTAAATATAGATTTAAACAACTTGGATCTTCTATAACATAATGTGATAGAACGAGAAATCATTTTAACAATTTAGAAAGAATATCTTTATATCCAATTTTTTATAACCTAATAATAGCCTAATTTCATTGCGCTAACATATAAATTTCAACATATTCGTGAATATTAAATGTTAGATCGAAAAATATGTCCCCAGTTTCGCCGAAAACAATTGAAATAACTTTTAATCTAATTCTTACGTATTTTGTCTTCGGATGCAACCTAAATAATGGTCAGACCTTTTAACTAAAAGGTGACTCAAGAATCTGTTAATGAAAAAAATGTCGCAATTTAAAACAGTGACGAGCTATTTGGATAAAAATGTCTCCACTTACTCGAAAAACGTTGATATCACAGAAAAACTTAAACGAGCACCCTCGGATGACGCCGGCGGCGGAGAATGACCTCCCCCAGGGAAACTCAGAAAGCCCGCTGGGCACTCTCTCACGCCCACGAACAAATTCCGGTGACCCTCGGGATAGGGACGACGGAGCCTTTCCCCTTTTGAAACGGACTGGAAGGGAAAATAGGGGGTCCGAGGGCAAATGGGAACCTCGCGGTAGGAACAGTCGCAGTGGTTGACGGGTAGGCTAGGGGCAACGAACCGAATCGAAGTGATATACGAATCTCGTATCCGGGGCAGAAGCCGGAGTTTCGTCCTTTCTTATGACACGCTGCGAACCGACAAGGAAAGGGAAGAAAATAGTACACGGCACCTATATACCTACATAGTATCTAGCCCGCACACCATCGACAGGGTGTGTGCCTGGTTAAATTCACACCAGGCAGGCAAAATCAAAGTTTAACGCTTACACGTATTTGTAATTCATGGAGCAGTAAAATACAAGAAATGGTGGTAACACTTGTATAATCTTAAAAATCTGTTGTGTTTAATGTTTTAAATACTTCTCTCCGCATGCTAGACCGATTGTTAATGATAACAGTTATTCTAGAATTTAAGCTATTTTATTTAACGAATTATGACCAGATATCACTATGTAGTGGTAATAATCTCTGGGTACCTGACAAAATTAGGTTTTGGATATACTCAGAAGAGCATCACTCAATGCATTGTTTTTCGAAGGAACTTATTACTTACAAATTAAACATACAAAGACATTTGTAGAATACAAAATTAGTCTTCAGTCATATACTTTCTCTCTCCATTCTTGCTGCCCAATATGTCTTTTATGTTTTTACCTCGTGCTTGCTCGACATACCTCTATATCTCACAGTCTTCATCACCACGCAGGTCAGTTATTCTATCGGTAAAAGTCCCTAAGCTTTACAATGGTAATATTTTCCAGAAGTACTTTGATGTCTAAAGAAACGACTCGGACCAGCCATAATAAATGTCACGCAAACTCTCGTTCGACTCGATTCATTGTTTTAAATACGTATAATTGTACTTATAATTTAATTAATACTTAAGCTGCTCTTAAACCTAAAACAAAATTTGTGGCATAGGTTTGGTACAATTTCTGTTTAGTTTTAAAATATTAACTTCTCTATTTCTTAAAATATAGTAATTTACAATATTTATGGGTAAAAATGCATGAGGAACCAAAGAGAAAAGTGCATGGTGCAACTCTTTCGCTTATTCCCATCAGATATACTATATGAAATCCTTTGCCATGTAATATAAACGAACAGTAAAAAAATTTGTTTAACTCTTCCTTAAAAACGATTACACGTCCTCTTTTAAACGTTATGTATTTGAAAAGAACAATCTTAAAAAATATGGATTACAACAATAAACTACTCGTATTTCGATCATCACAGATTCACCATTACTAATGAGATACTTGGAGTGCATCTGCTAAAATGAAATGATAGAGAAATGGAATAAAGTGTACATTAGATTAAATTTTTATCGATTCCTATTCTGTAAAGCAATCAATAAAGAATATAATTTTGCTCTTGCCTTTCAATTCGATGCTAAGGGCAACGCCATACACGTTTTGGATATAGAGATGTGGCAACTCCACCACCAATTTTTCTATATTTATCATATCTTTCTAACATTTTAGGGGAAACTTTCAAGATAAGTATGCTCTCCCAGAAACACCCTCAGGTGACATCGGAAATTTTCTATTTTTTCTACTAACCACTTTAGAAACAAGGGCCTATATTTTGTCTAGAAGCATTTCTCTTCACTTTTGCCATTTCAAGCAACAATATTTTTCCTATATTTATATGTATTAAACATTAATCTTGCAAAAAATAGTATCAGTTAACTATTTATAATTTTATCCCCTCTCCTAGCATACATATTTCCAAAAAACACTATGGTGTTCCATAAAATTATATAAGTATACCATTTAAATTTAACGAGACGTACACTTACTCATGATACGATGGCAATTATTGCTCCGTGTTATTTAATATTTCGGATTGCAGTAGTAAATAGATTATACTAGATAAAAAATATTGAAAAAAGACCAACATTTAAAATAAAAACTCATTTATAAGTTTAAAAAAAGGTATATTATCAAGAATAGTGCTAATGAGCATCCCTAGAGTGTTTTTTGTGACTATTAATAAAATGACTACTTTCATTAAACGAAACTACTCGTCAACTTAGCCTTCATATCACTCTTTCCCTGCTGTGCTTCTCCTAAAAAAGAATACATAAATCTTATATAATTTATATGCTGCCTTAAATGCTTGTTCTCTTCTTCCTTCGGTCTTCTTGCACTAATTGCTATTGTAAATATTTTTTTTAAACCACACCCGCCTATCTTTACATTTTTTAATGAAAATTGCCCCAGTTTCAAAAAAAATTTCGCTTAAAAGTGACTGCAAAGATCGATTTCATATTGAAACATATTTTGGAAATCTGCACTCTTTCTTCCTTCCGTATTCTCACCGTGCTCTCTCTTGTCTACCATTTCCCGCTTTCCTTATTACCTACCATCTTTTATTCTAACCCCCCCACGACTGGCGTCCATATAAACTTGCCACACCAAACCTTTCGCCTGCCACAGCACGCATCCCACACCGAGGGTATGCAGCGCACACGTCAGTGTCGCCTGGTGGCAGATGTAATTCCCTTCAACTCCTCTCTCCCGCGGAGACGAGAGAGGAAAAAACACGCACACCTTCCTCATCACACACTCACACAAACACACCCCACGCGTTCACGCGTTCGCGGGGGATATTTCCTTGCCTCCGATGCTATTCACTCACTTTCCGCATTAACCCCTCTGCGTCTCACCCTGGAACACAACCCCACTATCTCCCTCTACTAACTCCTCCTTTCACAGGCGACCCGATTTGCGAGTTTCCAGCATCAAGTATCAACCTTTCATGGATCGCGAGGGTTGATGAATAAAGCTTCATACCCTCTCCCTAACCCCATCATCGCGTCAGTGACGTTTATTTTTTGTCCGTGTAGGGCAGGGGAGGGAGAAGTATGAGGAGAATAATGAAGCGGGGGAGGGTGACCCTCAGCCTCGCCAAGATTTAATTTTATTTCCCGCTCCACCTTCGCATTCCCTTCTCTACGAGTTTCTTCCCAAGTTTATTTTTTGCACCTTTCTTATTCATTTCGCCTCGCCAACCTCACGCTACAATGCAAAACGCACGCGTTCTTTCTCTTCTCACGCCCATTTGCTTAAATTCACACGGCCGTACACATAACCTCACACTAGAGTGGCCAACCCCACCGTATTTCACTGCATGCCGTGAATGTTTACGCATTATTTTGGCATCTCAGGTTCTTGTATTCATCCAATATTAACTCCGCTCATACATACTTCATTTGACACTATACAAAAATTAAAACAATGTAATATTCAGATTATATTTTAGTTTCATTTGAAAATATACTCATTCATTGAAAAGTTAAGATTGACAAATCAACTAAAATTAAATAATAAATGTAAAAATTTAGTAAAAATCATGAAAAAATAATGAAAACAATACTTGTACAAATTCTTTTCTTTTCAAAGGTGCTTCAGCCAGTCGTCAATTTAAGTTTACATATTGATTCTCATATATCCTTACAATATATATTATATTTATATAATATATATATATTTATAGATTATATATATAGTTAGACAGCAACAAAAAATATAAGAACACATATACAGTACACCCACGCATTATTTGTTAATAATTTTGATTTCGTTTTGTATATCTATTAATCTATTAAGCCATTTTTATATGCCTTCCACTCCATTATATTCTAGAAGAAAATTAACTTCTCTGATTCATCATCATAGGTATTTATCTAATAGATTTAGCACTAGGTCTTTGGAAATAACTATGTTGCGCTTCGCGCACTCATCAACATAGTAATAGAATGTCTTCTATTTCTATTGTATAAATTACTTCATCTTAGTAATACTTAAAACTCCATTATTTTTATCAACCTTTTTTCTGTTTAAGTTATATATCATATTCTTAAAGCTACTTTAAACACAGTTTTCAATTCCATTTCGTTCGTCTACCACTTAAACATCAGTATCCCACAAAGGACACTGGTAGCTTACTGAGGCTTCGAAGATAATGATTCATGATTCGTGTTCGATGAGAATAACTGTAAGAATTGTAAAGGAAAATTATATTGAAGTAATAGACAAACTTATAATATTATATCATATTTGTTAACTCTAAAATTTCTTCGATCGGAGCCAGAAGTCCAATCAACTCAGGCAATCATTTAATCAAGAGCTAATAGAATGTTATACATATTACAAGAGGGGAAGAATATATATGACGCACTGAAAGAAAATAAATAAGATGTATTATATAACTCAATGCTATTAAAACTAAATAGAAGGAAAGATAAATGCAAGCTTGAGTGACAAAAGTCGCCCGAGGCAAACTGTAAGTGAAACCGAAAAGTATTCATGGTTTACAGAAATTAGTACTGGGTCAAGGGAAAAATGGAGGGCTCCAGTCAGTTTTTATTGAGATTGAAATTCTGATGATCAGCGTCCTAAATTTAAATTTCTCCTCCAAACAAAAATATTCCGCCTTTATCGAATAACACCTATAATTTTTCCCTTTACTCTCGCCTCATTTAAATCTTTAAATTCGTTATTCATCTTAAAATAACTTATACTTTTTATTATAAATTGTATTATTCTTGGTAATAATTCTAAAAACCCTCAAACCTGCACCCATGTTTTGACTCAGGTACCTCGTTTCGGATTCATACAGCGCTGCTCTCCTTATTAAAGTCTTTAATAATCTGTTTTTCACGTCTATATTTTCCACTCCGCCAACGGTCTCCCTCGCTCTCCAGATGTATATTTAGAGAACAAAATTCTCCTCGTGTTCTTACTCCCGTGGCTATTTATCTAAGGGATATTGTCTGACTCGGGCCTACTGGTAGGAAAGTAAATAATGCATATACGCACGCACGAACGAAAAACACGTTTTCGTACCCAAAGAGAGTGTTGGTTGCCATTGCCGTAGCGAGGTCTTACTTAACCAAACTACCCTGACCCCTAGCGCACCTAATTCGGAGTGAGAGAAAAATAGAAAGCGAATGGGGAAGAGAGGGACGTGTCTATGGAGAGAAACAGAGGTAGGTGGGTTTCCAAGAGGGTTGGAATCTCGAGAGTCGCCAAAAACTATGGCTCTGTGAAATGAGAGCAGGGTTTAAGGGGGTAAAATGGTGTGACGTGACCAGTGAATCGTCTACTTCGCGCGAGAAACCCATTTTGTGCCTCCTGTAACATCGCAAGAAATTTTCCAGCCCCTATTCCATCCTGAGTCTTTGACTCTCTTTACAATGCAGACACCGTGAGAGCACCAACATGCTAACTCCCGAAATTCGTCGCTCCATTTCCACTACAGCGCAAAGTTTCTAAATTTCTTGCGGGTATACGGGTATAACTTCCGCCTAAGTAATATTACAGTTTTCATATCAAGCCCAGGAACACAGCCATCTCACTTAGGACGAACCGACATTTTCACAAGGGTATATTTATAGCCATTTTGTTCCTATACTTACATTAACAAGTAAAAACTACATGTAACACTCAAAACCCTGTAGATTCTGACGGAACTGCTAAATAATATGTTCACTGTTCGATATTATTTTGTTTCTAGTTAATTTTTTTCTGCTTCTTTCTCGATGCATTATCGTCAGAATTTCTTCTCCGCCACAAAATTCACGCCCTCATTGGCAATACGCTGAATAAATCTATTATTCTATATTCTCTACCGCCCACATTTTTTAAGAAACCATGAAGATTCTTAAGCTTTATTTATGCGTTGTTTCAGTGGTTTTATTACCCCATTTGCACAGTGCAAATTTACAAAGAATCATATACCATTCTATTTTTCCATATGAATAAATGCATGCGTATTTCAACTGGACAATAATGCATCGAGAAAAAAGCATCGGATTTATTTAGATTTGTAGATTTTTATATTGATATCAAAGTTCATTTGAAAACAAATGAGCAAAATAAATTCAAAGAACAAACCAGATGATCAACAATTAATCTGTGAAATATACATTTAGAGAGGTCTAATTCTAAAAACTTAAAAGGATAAGAGTGTGGATATTGAGCCATACCATTAAGGGACTGCCAAAAATTTCTTCGTGCTGAATTTCTTTGCAAAAAAACCTCAAATATTGAGATTGACCTCAAATATTTTCTTACGTAACAACATTGTAGCTACCTTTGATTGCAAATAAGACACACTCAGCTTGCGCCTAAATTATTTTATTTTCACGTATTACCACGTAAAAAATAACGTTGAAAGCAAAAATGCTCCATTATTTTCCGCAAAAATGTTGTTCATAATAGGGTTGATTAAAGTAATACTTTCCTTCTCACTAAATCGCGTAATGCCATTAAAAAGCTATTTTCTTTTTTGACAAATGTACATAATATTCTGGATATGCTGCTTCATTTCCTTTTTATTTACATCAAAAGTACATGTTAGGTACTTGTTATATTTTTCCTTAATTTCTTTGTAATGATAAAAATTTCTAATTAAAATTTTCAATATTCACCAAAAAATTTGCAGTCAGATAACTGTTGAAAAATATTGAGATCCAATTCTTCAATAAATCCATTCAATAATAATCTATATTATATCAAAGGAATTTACAAGCGTGTTATAATTGACCTTGCTTCAAATTATCTTAATAATTCCATGAAAGAATACAGGTGATGGCCAGCTTCTTTTTAAATAATTATGAAATTAAAGAAAAAGATTTTTTTCCTAATAGTTCAAAGAGCTTTTTCAGACGCAAGGTGATATTTTCAAATTTTAAATCACATTTTTCTGAAAATAATTTATCTGCCGTCTTTGAGTATGTTTGCATTCTAGTAGAAACTTTAAAACCTTAATTAGCCGTCACAACTTTGCCAAGAGTTTCATATTTCACATCTGAGAAATATTAATTTTCACCTCTAATTAGAATATCAGCATTTGAAGCAATGTGAACATTTATTTCGTAGGATTTTTCAAAAAGCCGTCTTAAGCTATATAAGTTGTGAAAAATAGTTACCTCAATTTTAGACCAAATGGGAATACTCATAATAAGGGTATAGTCTAGGTATCTATAACCAGCCGTTCACTTTTTAAAACGCACCCGTTATAGGATAGAAGACGAAATATGAACAAAAAGGAGTTATATCCGATCGCCGACAGTGAAAAGCACTGACATAACGGGAGCATTAAAACCAAAACTCTCACGGTCTAGCAGCAGCGCCATAGAACGGCTGCTCAAGGGAAGCCAACCGAATGTTCTAAAAGGAGCGGGATAGTATTGGGAAAGAACGGACACACACAGGGAACACATAAGGACACAGGCACGCACACCTTTGCACGTTATTGACGTTTTCGAGTTGAAAAGAATAAAGGGGTCTTTCGGTAGGATGTGGAAAGAAGGCGAGAGGAGGAGAGGGGGAGAAAATTGAGCGTGGAAGGGGAGGTTCCGGGGGTGGTGGGAGTGGTAGAGTGGGGAAGGACAGATCCAGCTTCCTCGGTATCCACAGCAACCTCAAAAACTCACTACTCCGCCCGTAATGGCAGAGAGAGGGGGCGGGTGAAGGAGAAGTGGAGCAGGGAAGGGAAGTAGCGAGGGTACAGGTCAGATCGGAGAGATAGCGCCGCAACGGACGGAAGGTTTTGAATTGGGCCCTTTTATTGAAAGGGTACGCGGATTTTACGTCGCTTGATAAGGAGGAAACTCGCATTGGGAGTCAAATGGGGAAGTGGGGCGTCAGTGGGCGGGGGAGACCGGAGGGGAGGGACTGGTGGTTGGCGGTAGGTTGTGGATGGCGATGGGAAGCAGGGCGGAGGGAGTGGAGTGGTAGCAGGGGGTGAAAGGAGTGAGTGCACAATCGGGGGAAGGGTTGGTGAGCGCGGGTTTGTGTGTGTCTGTATGTTTGGGGCGAGGGGAGCAAATACGGGAAAGCTCACGGAGAGTGGAGTGGATGAGGGAAGCGAAGAGGAAAAAGCAGGCCGTGGCAGTGGAGGGGATTTGATGCTGAATGAAATGGGAGGGAATGAAGAGGAATGGAAACAGAATGATGGAGACGGACACCGCGTCTTCGAATCAAGGATCAGTTTCGACCAAAGCAATAAAAACTAGATGCTTGCGCACAACGTCGTCATGCGTACACAGTTATCATTTTCAGGGGAATTTCATCCAGGTGGAATAGGTCTCTTTGAAAAAAAATCTAATGTAGAAATAAGCTTTCTGCTCACAAAATAAAGGAATTGTTTTACCGAAACAAGTTCGTAATTTCTCCTAAAAAGTAGTGATTCAAAAGTATTGACTATATATGAAAACCACAAAAGAACCAAAACCGTGCTTTCCCAATTCTAGCTAAATTGAGCTTAGCCCTGATTCAGGTTATCTACTAATATCATTTTGTGTAGCAATATATGTGTGCTACAGAATTTTGAAGAAAAATAAATCTTCACGTGTCATCTTTTGAGGACTTAAGCTTGTCAGTTTTCTCATTGTTCTGATCGTTGCCTTTTTGCATTGATACTATGTTACATTTGATATGGGTAAAGACTTTTGAGATAAATAATAATTACGTTATCAATGATTATCACGGCTCAAAAATGTTTGAATATAGAAAAGCTTTGAAGCTATGAAAATGGAGCCTCTGGAATCTTTACCATTGTGGCAATTCATGTCAAATTGGCTGCAATGTCACTGCATAAAGTAGGGGGTGCTGTAAATTTTATTGAATATAAAGGTATATGCATATATATATATATATATATATATATATATATATATATATATATATATATATATATATATTAATATGCATATTATTTTCTTTTTCTCAATAAGAACGACCCCAGTATTTCTAAATAATTTGATGTTTTATCATAATTTTTTGCCGTAAATTATATGAAATTTGTAAATGTCTAGATTCTAACATAATATACACGTATTATCCATTGTCACTGTAAATATAAACCCCAGAAATAATTGATTTCATATTTAAACTTCTGACGTCGTTGTAATGTGACAATCTTAAATAATTGCGTAATTAAACGCGAAAATAAGATTGATTTAACATTAATTTAAAGCTCTAGGAATATGAAACATGTAATAGTTGCCCTACGAAATCGGAGACTGTGAAAATGGCTTTTGGTAATCCACCATTTAATTAACCATATGTTGATATGGAAAAACATAACGTAAATTTCTTCTTTCTAAACTTTGACTTTTGTAACTCGTGAGGCTTTGTTCGGTTGCTCACCAACTACATACCATTCGGTTGCATACCAATTATACACTTATAAGAAAAAGCTTTTTGATTCATAATTGAGAATTCTCTTTAAAAACGAATGAAAATTTAAAAAATAAAACGTCAAGAAAGAAAATAACTAGGAAAAACAATGTTTCCGTCCATTGAAAGAAATATAAATGTGTATCATTTTTGGTACGTTCTAATTAAAATGTAAGGAATATGATCTTAAACACAATAAGAATTCTTCATATTTTATTTGCATATTAAGAACCTAATTTTTAAATTCCTTGTCCACATTCAGCATTCCATGTCGTCAGATCTGTAAAAATCACTAAAACAATTTTTTTCTAGAAGTTGATCTAATTATTTTGAGATAATCACGTAGCAAAAAAAGTATTTCAAAATGAAATCTACACCTAATTTGCTGGAGGGGAACAACGGCTATTGAAACGGAACAGAATTCCCCTGTATCGCTAACAATATAGTCTGTCGTGTTAAGCAGAAGGAACGAGTGAATTAGGAAAAATTTCTATATAAAAATTGATAGAAAGCAGAGTAAGAATGTTTTGCTGAATGCAGGATTATTTGATAGGAAAATTTGTCCAAAGAAGAAAGAAACCATGGAACGAATGATAGGAGCGAGGGGTGGAATAAGATGAAGAAGACGACTAGGAGAAGTGGGGAAGGTCTTAAAGCCCGGAGAAGACTATCTCGATATCTTTAGCCCTGTGCGTCCGGGAGTTTGGTTTTTAGTCGAGGATCATTGAGCCCTCTTTCTCTCTCTGTTGCCCCCTATCTAGGAAACGTAAACTCGGGAGGCATGTATAGAATTGCCATAGATAAATTCGAGTTGGTATTCAGAATAAATGAAAGGCAATAAATGTACTTGGGAAATAGTAGAGTCGTTGATTTTTCGAAGTTTTCCGGAATGAGAGATGGAGCATGAGGAATTGCGGCATAAAACTAATTGCGCATATCGCCATCCTGGAAGATAGATCTCATTCATTCCGTTATCATTTCTGGCTCACAATAGATGAGTCGTAATAACAAGGACGAATATTTCCAAGATTTCATTTAGGATGAAGGTGGAATTGGTACCAGCAACGATGCAAAGAAGACAACTAACGGCCTCGGAAAGGAAATGAATGTAGAGGCAAGTAGAAATCCACTGCGTGTCTAGAACTTTTTACACATCGTTGCGTTAATTTGTAGTATACATTTGCTGATTTAATTTCAAATAAAAATATGAGAACTAAAACTAGGTTTTTAATTTATTACCATGTGGAAATGTAGCAATGGAAAAATGCCTTGAAAGTTAAAACACATTTTAATATAAAAGATAATCTTCCATATAGTACAATGCCATGGGTTATATAACTGTTTAATTATAATAGCTTCTAAAATGGATAATTTATGTGATCAGGAAAACTTTAACATAGTATACGTATTCAATTCTTTTGTTATATATTTACATTAGAGCGGAATGAACTATAGTCATCGATAGTTTAAAAAATTCTTAAACACGGTAGTTAACCTAACACTTTCAGAGTTACCCAATATTAAGTCCTATTCGCATGTCCAACCAAACAAGATGGGAGCCATCTCCTTTCCCAGTATCAGTACTCAGGGAGATCTGATATCCGAATAATCACACGTCTTGGGTGGAGCTGAGGGTGGCTATTAGGGCTTGCCCGGGAACCGAACCAGATCCCTCTAATAATTCCTGGACTACCGCGACTCAATAATCCAAGATCCAATAATTCGGATTTAAAACTCAAAGGCTTCACGAAAATATCAATTTCATTTTAACAATTAAGAATCTCTGATATACTGCATTTACTTTTAAATTGATTAATATGGACTAATACACTGAACATTGAGAAATATGAACCGAATTTACCTAGCATCATCATCAGTATTTCAGTCCTAGGGTTGGTTAAAACCTTCCCTCCATTCAACTCTATTTAATGTGAATTCCCTCAACCCATGATATAGTTTTTGTCCTTCTTAATTTGTCCTATGTACATGTCTCCTGGTCTTCCTCGTGGAATCTTCTCTTCTATTCTTCCTTCTATTATATTCCCAATCAATTCAATTTTCCTCAATGTGTGTCCAATTGATCTATTTCTTCTTTGCCGTAGAATTCTTCATATGTTCTCTTCTCTTCTGCTCTTCTATATACGAGTACTTCCTTATTATTTACTTTGTCCGTCCATTTAATCTTCAGCATTCTCCTCCAGCACTATGCTTCAAATGCTTCTATTCTTCGCTGGTTCACTTTTCCAATGTTCCAAGTCTCGAAACCATAGAGCGCCATGCGCTACACAGAAGTCTTGACGAATTGCTTCCTCGTTTTCAGTCTTAGGTTCTTCGAACATAGTAATTGCCTCTTCCTCATGAATGCGTCCTTAGCCTGAGCTATTCTTTGCTTGATGTCAGTCGAACTTCTTCCATCCCATGTTATGCTACTGCCCAGGTAGATGAAGTATTCCACTTGCTCTTATTTCACTCCTCGAATTTTGATATCTGCGCTTCAGCTTCTCTCTTCTGCACACAAGGATTTTAGTTTTCTTCTAGTTGATGTTCATATTATATTCCCCCAGTATTTTGTACATAGCACTCAAGAGTAACTTGCAGGTCCTCTCGTGTTTCCGTCACTAATGCGGTGTCATCTGCAAACCAGGACATTTTGATTTTTTCTCCTTTTACCTTGACTTCTTTGGTACCCAATTCTTGTATTTCTTTTGTATCAGTAGTATTTATGGGAGGCGACCGATAGCTAATGTCGTTTTCGCCATTAGGGATGAATGGGAAAGCAAGGGTGGAGAGAACCCCGGCGTCGGTAGCAGCCAACTCTTAACGAAAGGCGCCACGGGGTCCGCAGCTTAACTTCCCATCCGACGGAAGGCGTACTCACTCAAAGTGCCCTCCACAAAGCATCTCAAGTAGTGGAAAGCCAGTACGATAGCCGCCGCACCATCTCGATCCCCGTGTTTCTTTTATTGCCTCTTTCAGGCATTCGTTGAAT